>JAWZTD010039701.1:0-12705 GCA_035221335.1 Echites panduratus | reverse complement strand
GTCTAGCATGTGCCCTTTCTTTTTGTCTCCTATCCACACGCCTTAGTTGTTAGGTTTAGTCCTCATCTCTTGATATTTTTGTTAATAACCTCTCAGGCTTTCTAACATTTGAGAATCTCATATATCGATTTGTATAGGTAAATTGTAGTAAATATAAAATTGAGTAATTCTTTTTACTTGATCTAGGTTTTGACGGTTAAGTATTAAGTACAAAAATAGACATATTGAATATAGTAATTAAAGAATAAACTCGTTTTAATACAATTAAAACATATAACTTAATTGACATTCTTCATATAACCTAAAGGTTGGAGCACGAAGGACAAAAGCTTTTAGCTTGAGTGAAACGCAATTAAACACCGTGACTATGAGATAGGTGGGGCGCTAGGAGTCTCCTTTTTCTCCTCATATATATCGTCTCTCTTTGTGTCCATAACATGGGACTTCTTATACATCTCCAACTAGGATTGTGAACAAAAATGAATAATAGTTTCCAATCATAAATTGCAAATGATGGGCAAATTATCATATTTGGAGTTTTAGTTTGGGTAAAAGGCCTAGGTAATCCTGAACTTCATAAAATTTACGTTTTTGTTCTCCAACTAAAATATTATTAAAAGTTACCCTAAAATTAATAAATCTTAAGCAAACTTGCTCTTTCGTCCATTTTGAATGTTTACCCATGACAGAATCCATGCACTTGACCCAACCACTCCCTTCTTTAAGGTATTTTGGTACCTGTCACCTTTCTAAACTGATGGGGCCATTTTCGTCCGCTTTTGCCTCCAATTCAGTGCAATAAAAACTAACAAACCCGCACGTCCTAGGGCATTTCTCTTTCTTCTGCCCACGATTCTTCACTACATGAAAACCACCAGCTCTTAAATATCTTGACCTATGGGGAGAGATTGGAGTCAATTTCGTCCATCCAAGTGTTATTGTGGGAGGTTTTCGACTGTAAAAAAGTCATGGATAGATAAAAATCATGGTAGACGATTTGCTTCTTACAACGAAAACCCATGTGAAATTCATCCATCTAGCTATCTTGCTATTCTCCAACACCCATTTCTATCTACAATACCCATTTCTAACTTTTTTTTTTCCATTGTTTGTTGTAATGTCATACCTGTGACTTTTTCCAGTGGATATAGATCCAGAAATGTGTGAGAGGTCGATAGAAGTTATCCCTTGTTTGTTAAGATCGATTAGGGGCATGGAGCTAAAGATTGAACTCAACCTTGACAAAGAGAAAGTAAAGAATACAGGGAAAAGTTTGAAGCTCTGGAAGTTGGTAAACGGAAACTGAGTGTAGAGAATAAGATATTACAGTTTAGTTTTTGATGTCTTCTTATTTTATGGGTGGTAATATGTGTGATGTTTTTGTCATCTTCTGGTTGTAAAGTTCCAATGGTTGATGTACTTAGGCAAAAGGTAATTGAAAATCTTTAGGTAAAACTGTGTAGAAAGTATCTATGTTTTTTACTACTTAATTCCCTGTTTTTAGGCATGAGGCAGAGGAGAATGTTGTAACCTTCTTTTGAAGGTAATGAAGTTGCAAATCTAAAGCACATTTCTAGATATTTTAGATGTTATTTCTAGCTATTGAAATTGCAAATTTAGAGTTTGTAAATTTCTAGCTAATGAACCATTCAAAGTCTACATACAAAGTCAAACAGTCACAATGGCTCCATCCCTGGACAAAGACAGAATAAACATGTCATGTTTAGTGCATTTCTACAACATGAAAAATATAGTTTGTGTAACATTGTTTTATCCAAAATCTTATACCTTCTGCAAAATAATACATCTTAGCCTCAACAAAATCAACATACTAAGTCAGCAAAATAATACATCCCAAATAGTCAGAATGGCCCCATAGTTGGACAAAGATAGAATACAACTTTCAATCCATGCTTTGCCAAATTATTGCTCTGATAGATGTGCACATGATTGAGACCTAGTAGATGGTCTTATGGTCCTTGTAGTCAGCTAGGAGTCTAGTGGTTTGCTATCTTCCCCACTTTGTTGAATATTTACTTTTTTTCCTTGCATTCTATACATATTCAATTACATTAGTTAATGTAAACAATAAAGACAACTACACTTTATGCACTTTTCCAGACAAAATAGTAAAATTAGACTTAGAGATAAAGTAAAAAAGTATGTCATACATTTTTTTGTCTTTGTGGTTATTGTTGTTGCCCATGTGACTGGCCTTCTGCTGCATGTGCTTCATCTTGTTGGCCATGTGATTGCTCTGATTGCTGTCCACTATCCAATTCAGCTTGTCTAAATGTATCTTCTTAGATTAGGCCAACCCGACCACAACAATGTACGACCACCTTTCTTTTAATTCGCTTGGTCTTGTTTTGCAGCTCATGAAACTACTTTCTCCTTGCCTTTTTTGGCCTCTCAGGTTGTTTGCAAGATGCCGGTGCATCCAAAGTCACCCCATCAGCCTTTGGCCACTGTTTCTCTCCATTAATTGCCTACAACACATTATCATAACATCTTAAAATGGTGGTTGTGTTGTAGCACTCCATAATCACAAGGGTGAACCAAATTTTATGCACAACAACAATGCTATGAGAGCAGGGTACCCCACTCAATCCCAACCTTGACAACTACACTTGAGAGCTCTCATGTCAACTATGTATTGCTTCTTTCCAGGACTTGCAACCTGATATGCATGAGTGCCATTCCAAACTGGCTTCTATTTTCTTAAATCTATCACTCCTTGATTGATTATTTCTTTAATTCTTAGACAACAAGGAGCAAGTCCCTTCTTTAGAATCCAGGTTCAATTCATTCCCAACTTTTTACACTCAAATCTGAGAGATTTTGACAAACCACAAAGAAAAATGGACTTCTAATTTCAGCCACCCAAGCGCCATCACCAGGCAGAGAGAGAGAGAGAGAGAGAGAGAGAGAGAGAGAGAGAGAGAAAGAGAGAGAGAGAGAATGGGATGCTGGAAGAAAACACGAAGAAAGAGAGACTGGAAAGAAAGAGAGGAGGATCGATGAAGTGGGAATAAAATATGAAAATACTATGACTTGGAAGTTGTGCTTAAATTTTTTTTTTTTTTGAGAGAGATGGGCCATGACGTGATGGTACAACATGGAAAGCCAAAAAGAAAGTAAATTCACATGGACATGTCACTTTCACATAATTTTAAATTTTTAATTATCCTAATTTATATTAACATTGATAAAAGAGGTTAGATGTTTATTTTTATGAATAATGAAAGATGACTGTTTATTTTTGAATTATTTATATGTTTATAGGTTTTTATGATTAGTTAATAAATTAATCCTACATTATATTATTTTTTAATTTATTTTATAAATTTATGTTGTTAGTTTGAAGATAAAGTATATTATTTCGATATATTTTAGTCTATAAAATAAATAATAAATAATTATAAAATTAACCGATTTAATTACGATTAAATTATGGTTGAACTATCAATCCTTAAACCTGTAACTTTTCCATTTTAATGACAGGTCCGATTATGAAAACATTGCTTTATAGTAGTTTAGGTTGCTGGTACAATTTAGGTTAAAAAACTGGACTCGACAAAGAATTGGATTGACTCAACAAACTGAATTTCTCTTAAAACCACGTCATTTCATTTAGATATTTGTATCTTTTAAAAGTCATTTAATAAAAGTTTGATTTTTTTTCCTTTCAGCTTATTAGTGAAAATTGCTCCACATGGGCACTTTTAGATAACCAACTTAAAAAATGCCAACAGTTTTAAACCTTTCAAAATAAAGTCACTTTGGGATGCAATTTTATCTCAATACTCGTTTTACTATTAAACTAAAACTTTCCCATATTTTTTCGTAATTGATATTGTTCAAACCTGACTCTCCCCCTTTGTGCCAAGGTTTTTAAAATAGAGAGTTTATGTTCGAGATCGGGTAAAATTGAATGGTAAACTTGACTCTTAAAATTGTAAAGTCTATGTTCCAATTATATATATATATATATATTAAATAATTTATATATAATCATAATAAAATAAATATCGCAATAAATATAAGAAACAAAAATACAAAATAATCAATTCCAAATAAAATGACAACAAACTAATAAATTTTAGAAAATTAAAATCAATCCAACATTGTTTCAAATATTAACAATCAAAAGCAAATTAGAAGCATAAAAAACTACATTAATAAGAAAAAGAAAAAGTACAATCAAGATTTAAGAAATTCAATTGCAAGATCATCATCACCAGCAGCTTGTTTATCATCACTATCATCATCAAACTGAATACCCAAATTATCTTTAGAATCCAAGCAACTTGAGCTCCCAACATTCTCCACCTCAGGCACGTGCTTGTCATTTTCATCAACTTGAACTTGTTCTTCCTCACCCATTTGACTAAATGCAAACCAATTCTGACTTAATTCAGCAGGCTCATCACAAACTCATTCATCACTTGAACTGAAGTCTTCAATTTCAAATGAATGATCATTCTTTCTTTGCTTATGTTTATTTGTTAACCTCAAATTATACATCACATAAACCAAATCACTCTTTTTTTTGTCAACAAGAGATAAAAGTCTCCAGCAAAATGGTGGCATTCATATGGTGATTATTGCCTTGAGCTACAACGTTTTGCAGTTAGAATATTGAGTTTGACTTGTAATTCTTCTAGATGTGAATGTAATTTGAGTGCATTTGATATGGTAAATTTAGTCATATTATTAAATAATAAGCATAAGTATCAATATGACCACTGAAGTTGTATGCTTTTTTCAATTTGACCATTCAACTTTCAAACATGTCAATTTGAATATTTAAATTTGTGAAATTTACAATTTAGTCATTTAACTTTGTCTGATTTTTTCAATTTAGCAATTTAACATTGTAACTTTTGTCAACTTCACCGTTCAACTTTGCGAAAATTTTCAAAGTATTTAACCTTGTAATGGTCAAATTGATAAATTTTCAAAGTCGAGTGGTCAAATTGACATGTGTGAAAGTTGAATGGTCAAATTAAAAAAACCATACAACTTCAGTGATCATATTGATACTTATGTCTTAAATAATAAGCATTAATTATTTTATTAGTATATTATATTGAATATGTTCTTAACTTTTATACATTTTTGTGGGTTCATATAAAAAAAGAAATTGTTTGAGCAAATAAACCCTTTACAACATGAAAATCATCCATTTGCAAGTCTATTCGAGTCCTCTTATATTTATCAGGCACTAATCTCCTTAAACATTCATAAAACCTAAGTTTGATATCATGGCCATCATGGAAATCAGGATCATAGTGATATCGATGATTCAAGAAATATGTTGCAAGATGCAAAGGTTGACTAAGTTGGAGCTCCCACCTTTTGTCGACAATGTTCAAAATTGACTCATACCTAGAAATTAGAATAAACAAGATACATTGGAAAACAAATATTAAACAAATGTATATAAATAAATTAGCATAAATGTAGTATATAGTAATGTATATGTACTTTTTCTTGACGTGATTAACGTTGGACTAAATGTTTTCTCTTGCTCAAGATAGTTCTTTGTAAATCAAACCCATAGCTGGTACATAATCTAAATCAATTAATTGCAAGACTTTCAAAAGTGGAATAACACCTTTAAGACAAACACAAACATTCTTTTGAAATCGAGAATCCATGATAAATTGAGACACCTTTTTCCCTTTTTTAATTGAAGAAAATTTACTAGACCTCCAAGTGGCTGAAGAAAACATGTTCATTAAATTAACCATTAATCCATAAAGATACCCCAAAGTCAAGTATGAAGTAGCAAAACGAATTGTAGCAGGTCTAATTAAATCTCCATTGTTTGTAAAGTGCCTCAATATACTAATTAATAGAGTTCTTGAATAAATAAAAGAAGTCAGCGTTTTGCTTTGTTGATGGTTGTCTGATGAATTGAAAGTTTTTTTTCTCAAAATCTTCTAATATCTAATGTGCAACACAAGAAGTCCAAAATAACTTTGTTCTTTTCTCCATCAAGATATGTCTACTTTGTTGTTTGCAGCATTATCAGTCACTAATTACATAACATTCTCTTCTCCCACCATCTCCACCTCTTTATCTAACATTTCAAAAACATTTTCTCTTGTTTCAAAATTGTTTGATCCATCAACTGAAGTTAAGAACACAATGCCTTTAGGACCATTCACAAAAAAAAAAAAAAAAATGCAAATACACCTCCTTTTTTATCTGTCCAAAAATCTAATATGATAGACCAACCAACCTATTTTTTTCCACTTAATTCTGTGCTCCTCAATGGTTCTTTCTGTCTATATCTTCTAAATTTTTCTTTAAAAACTTCACCTTCATTTTCATGGTAAAATTTAGGCTTAATGCCAAGACCATGTCTAGCCCTAATGTCAAAAATTTTAATGAATTCTAAATTTTTCATACAACTAAAATGAATGTCATTTGTGTAGAAAAACTTGCAAAACTGATTACAAGCATATTCCCTTAATCCTTTCTTCAATATTTGATTCAAAGTTGTCTTGCTACTTCCAACTCTAGAGCTACTACTTTTCCACAAGTCATATAAAGTGCTCTCTTTACTTTTTTGATTTGGAGGTGACTTCAATATTCATGTCATTATCGGAGTCATTCCCTACCAAATACATTAACTTTTTTTTCTTAGAGCAATTTAATCAACTTTTGCTAAGATTTTTTTTTCTTTTTTAAAAAGGTCTATCCATTATACATTTAACTAGATTCGACCCTCCGACCTCTTCATTGAGAGTAACATCAGGTGGTCACTTGAGCTAACCCCAAGTGGTTAAGATTGATAACAACTTCTCTTTTAATTTCATCAGAAACATATAAATAAGGTTCCACATCCTTATGTGATCCAGCCAAGTGATGCTTGAATTGAAAAATTCCACCACTAAAAACTTTATTGCAATATTTACACTTTGCTTTTCTAGCATTTCCATCAACATCAATGACATGTTCAAACTCAATATCAGCCCGATTCCCACTAGAATTTTTTCTCTTTGTGAAGCAAAGTTACTATTTGTTAACAATTAAGTTACTTAACAGTTAACCCTTAACACTTAAAAATACATTTATAGAACAAAAACACTCATTCTCAAAAATCAGAACACAAACTTATGGCATTATACAAAAAGAAAAGAAGAAACTCAATCAAACTTCAAAAACTTAAGCTTAAGGGTCAAGGCCTAGAAAAAGAAGTAAAATCAAATTCATTTTATTTCATTTCAAAATTCATAGAATCACATTCACATGACACACTGCATTGTTGCACTTGCACTAGTAGAATCACAATTCACAAACAATCAAGATTCAAGATTCCTGGGCTATCAATTAAAAGTTCAATACTTTCCAATTCCAAATTTCAAATTCAAGTTATTCATATTCAACAGTCAAGACTCAGGTTCTTCAAATGAACAAAGATGAGAGAAAAAAAAAATGAACTGCTAAAATGTGAAGAATGAAAACTAGAACTTAGCCAAGAACAACAAACTTGCTCTGTGGTCTACGATAGTGCGCTGCTTGAATTCTTAGCAGCTTCCAATTCTTCTTCTTCACTTTTTTGTCTTCAGTAATCCACTGCCAGTAAAGCTAACTAGTGAAAAACTGAAGACTGCAATTTGTGAGAAAAGGCAACACCTCAACAGCTCAACACTGCACCTCTGCAATTTGTGAGGAGAAGTTGTACTACTATTGACTGGAGTCGGTGACCAAGAAAGCAAAAGAAAAATTTCGACTGAAGAGAAGAAATGAAGACTGAAGAAATAGAATTAGATAGAATGAATCTATGGGTTTTTTAATTTTCACAAGTCGAGTGAAACAAATTTTGGGGGCGGGGGAACAGTACATTGGGATCCAACCTAAAATATAGATTTTGAAGCAATTTTAAATGGTCCCATGGTGTAAACACTAGGCAAATCCTTATGATATTACTAGTTAAATGGTTGATTTTAACACCCATGATTTGCACTGAAACCTCTATGCAGTACGCTCGTTCTCTTGCAAGTTACTAAAAAAAAATCACATCTTTCAACTCAAATCCTCATAAAGATTGAAATTTCATTGAGGAAAGTTTCATTTTCATCTTAAAAAATTAATGGATATCTTTATTTTTATGTTTTTAAATATATAATGATACTAAGGTGTAGAAAGGTTTCATGTTTTTTGTTTTTCTTGGTTATATAGGCCTCCAAATTCTTGGTTTTCCACTATTTTCATGTTTGTGTGATGTTTTGTCATGCTTTGTTCATAAACTTAGTTGTACGGGTTGTTCGTGGTTAGTGCATGGGTAGCGTAGGTTGATTACGAGTTGTGTATTAGTTTCTATGGTTCATGCACATTGAGTTGTCTTGCAATCAAGATTATAGGTGGTACGGGTTGTTTGAAAGAGGTTATGGATTGTCTATAAAGTTTATGGATTGTACTTGTACTTTGTTTTTGTTCATGCTAGGGGCATTATCATGTAATTGTAATTCGTTATGGATTATCTATAAGTCTTATGAGTTGTTTTTCCTCAAGTACCGGTTGTTTCATGTAGTTGTTACTGGTTGTTTGAAAAATGTTACGGCTTGTCTATACACTTTATGGATTGAACTTGTACTCTATTTTTGTTCATGCTAGGGGCATTCTAACCTTACTTTAATCTCAAGTCTTCGAAAGTGGTTCAGCTCTATTTGACGTTTGCAGGGAAATGGGAAGATAGTACTTACAAGGGCGGCGCATCAACTCTATGAGATGTAGGATCTGATTTGACTTATTTTGGTTTGCTGAAGATATATAGTGGAAGAATGCTTTGGATGGATTGCAAGGAGAAAAAGATACAACTTGTTCAATTGATAAAAAATGAGAACGATGTAATGCTAGTGGTCCTCATTTATAATGATGCTCATCTTGTGAGAATTTTTAAATTTTGTGAATCATCTTTCCAAGTAGAGAGTAGATCAGAGCATCTTGAAACTCCATTTCAATCATTTGATGGAGGATTGTTGGCTAGAGATGGTGCTCTTTCGGCAACATACATTGATGGAACTTAGAGGGGTTCTCAGAGGACTGAAAACATGCTTAATATGCAAACAATATGAACACACAAAAAGGAGATGTCAAGATAGATATGTCTTGACTGATACAAGCCATGATTGAATGAACTTATTTGTGTGGTTTTGTTATTCAATCTATCTGATTGTAAAATATTTTACAATATTGTACATAAAGTCATGTTGGGTTATGGTTATGTCTGTGTAGTTACGTTGTTTTTTTTTTGGAGTTACGAGTTGTATTTTTTTAGTTTCGAATTGGTTTTTACAGAGTTACGGGGGTTCTTTTTTAGTTGCATATTGGTTTTTTTTTTTAGTTTTTGTTGCTTGTTTAACTAAATACAAGTCAAAACCATGTAAAACTTATGTACTCCTAACCATAACAAATATGTACTTCTATGCATTGCATAATAACTAGGCAAAATAAAATAGTGTTAATAGTAATGTACAATAACAATAACCATGTTCAATAACAAATAACCATGTTAAATTGTTAATATGCAATGCATATCATTTTAAAAAATAACCATGTTAATATCCATGTTCAAACAGGTTGTCCAATTGAAAATAATTTCAGGGTACAGTCTTCGTGTAATCCATCAACTCTATCAAATAATCAACATAAAACACAAAACTTACTATTTGTCCTCTAAAGTCTTGAAAGTCATGTAACTGGCCTTCAAGGATTTGAACTGAACTCCACAAACAACAATAACTCATGAAGTAATCAAACATAACTCAAATAACCCGTACACAGTCAATGAACAATCTATACAAGTCATGAAACAACTCATAAGCATAAACAACCCATACATAGTAAATGAAAAATACATAAATAATCCATACAAAGTTCCATATCTAAAAAATTATATTTTAGAGATATTTGAACATTTACACAATCCAAGAAATTGAACATCATTCGTTTATTGTAACTAAAAAACACATTTCGAAGCTATTGTACATAGCAAATGCATCCAAAGATCAAAGCTTTTAACTAAGAAATTAAACATAATTTAGTTATTTTATTGCAAAGATTCAGTTATTGAAACTAAAAACACATTTTGAACTTTTTAAATAACGAACCGACCGAAATCACATTTACAAGACGAGAAATTTTGAAACGGACACAAAAGAACACATTATGCATACAAAGAACCAACCTTTACTCATAAAAAAATCATTACCCAAATAAAATATGTTATTTTTCGTTTAGATCAAAGTAGTTTCGGTTGTGCGGATATAGTAACTTCACCGTTGATGCCTATTCGAGATGTTTTTTATGATGCTTTTGAGTAGTTAGTGGTTTGCACTAAAATGAAGCGTCACGGAAAGTGCTTGGAATAAGGTTTGTGGTTTGTGGAAAATAGAGTTCTTCGACAGATTGTGAAATAGCGTGATCATGGGGACTTACGTTATTAGTTTTCATAAAGTAAGATGAACCGTTTTGAATTCACTTAACCAACCAATAACCTGTAACTGAGTAAAAAACAACTTGTAACTGAACTGAATAAAAAACAATATGTAATTAAACAAAAGCGACCTGTAACTATAGGAGTAAGTAAACCGTCTAAAATTTCACTTAAGGACATCATAACGCCACAAATGACAATTCGTACCTTTAATTCCATATATGAGTTGTTTTGTATATCTTGTCTATTTCAGAGGTAAATTGGCCCAAAAAATTATTTTATTGGTTAAAATTTGGGCAACTCAAAATTGTGGTCAAATTTTAAAATATTTATCCGTTTTGGCACCATAAAAGAATTGCCTCTAAATTATTTTGATTAACGTAAATTTTAATATAATTTGTTTTCAATTTATTATTATATAATTTGGTATGAAATATTTTTTCTTCTATTATTTTTTATTTTGAATATGTTTTTTTATAATTTATGGTATATTTCTAGTTGGGTTGAATATTTTTATGTTACTGTATGAATCATTAATTATATTAATTTAAAATTAAAATTTACTAATTTGGATGCTAATAAATTATGTGTAGATATGAATAATATAGTCATTATATTATAATAAATTATTAATGAATGTACTGTATTATGTATTGATTTAGATATTTTTAATTTTTCTACTTATGTTTTTGATAATGAGAGGCATTATGGTTGATTATAATTAAATATTAGTTACAAAATCAAATGTTTTGTTTGGATTGATATTAATTTTAATTTTAATAAAGTTAGTTTTTTGTATTTTTTGTTAACATAACTACAAATGAGACTTTTAAATTATTAAGTGTAATTTTTAAAACAATTCAAAAAAAGTTTTAATAAAATTTGAAGTTAAAATAGTATTTATACGGTAAAGTTAATGTTTTCATTTAAAAATAACAAATTCGAATTTATTTATTATTATTTCTTTAAATTTTTATTTAAAGTTAATTTTGTGAAGAAATAAAAAAAAGTAGTTAGTTTCTTTTTCTTTCTTTCTTTCTGTTTGCTGTTTTTTTTTTTTTTTTGTACTTAGGTCTCATATTGGTAGCTGGGAGGATCTGTGCTGGGAATATGCTTTTGCACGAGTGGTACAACTACAACTAATGTAAAAGTTGACAATTATTGCGCCTTTGCGTACTTTTAGGATACTGTGTACTACTGCCACAAGGCATTTATGGATCCAGGAAACTATGCATGGCTAGACTTATTAAGAGTTCAGTTCAATTTGAGATGAATCGAGTTTGAGTAAGTAAATAAGTCGAATTTAATTTTGATAGGTTCACTTTATAATTTTGTGAGTCAATTTGATAATATATATCTAATAAAATATATGAGGTTAGTAATTAAATTTATATCTATATAATTATATAGACATGAATATTACTATTATTATATTTTTTTTGTTAAGAAAATGAACTTGTTTTCTTATCCAGCCAAGTTGGGGGATAGCTCGAATCCACCCCTAGTCTCTATTCCTCTTCCCTTCGCTATTTTCTAGTCCGTGCTATTAAAAGTTATATTCCATCACCTTCCATTCTCTTTCCCTTTTTTCTACATCCGTACTAAATAGGGTGACAATGTAAGATTTCTCATTTCCATTTCTTTTTGCTAAATGCACTCTCAATGTTGAGACGTTTTTGACTACTCAAGGGTGTCTCGTGAAAATAGAAATTATTTGGAATCCCTGCTAAATTGATTGGAATATTTCAGGGTGTTTCTGTCAGGATAAAATTCATAATTCCCAAAACTAAATACCTTCGTACAAAATTGATTGGAACATAATAAGTAGTACAGAAGCGTACCTAAATCTATCGATTTGATGATTTCTTGAACTTTGGAGTTTCTGATCTTCTAAAAGAGAGGCACCGATGGTTTCTGTATCTTTTCTCTCGAAGGGATCAGAGAAAGTAATCAACGTATGCCTCCTTTTGGGGACCATAACCCTTTATATCTTAAATTTATGTTAATTTCAATTCTACCCTTCAATGAATTGAAAATTACCCAATGGTCTCTATATAGCTATTCCATAATCAATTAGATTCTCCAATGATTAATATTTACACATTAGACCACAACCAAATATATTAATTAATTTATTATGATAGCCATACATATTTTATTTCCATGTGTCAGCAAACATTAATTATTGGAATTTATTCCAACAATCTCCCACTTGGGCTACATATGCTACCTAAGAAATATGTACATCTTTA
>JAWZTD010039680.1:1620-12706 GCA_035221335.1 Echites panduratus | reverse complement strand
GGATTGCAATCTACAATGCTTAAAATCTTCTAATCTATTCCCTAAGGTCAAAGTTTGGGTGAACAAACAAGGAATAGTGAAGAAGAAATGTTGTCTTGAGAGAGAGTGGATGCTAGGATTTCTTCAACCAAATGTTTTGTTAACCCTAATTGCTAGTTATAATAGGATATATTTATTTTTAGTCCAAGTTCATGTGCAAGTATAATTAATCTTATGGAGCTAAGTTCAAATTAATTATAAGATCAATAAAAATAAATACTCACTTACTTATTTTATTTAAACCCAACTATAATTAATCTTGTGAACCTAAATCCAAATTAATTATGAGATCAAATAAAATAAATCATTTAATTTTATTCAAACTTAAATAATTAATTCCAAGGATTAGATAATCCTTGATTAATTATTAAAGCAACTTAGAACAAAATTAATCCTTCTTCTTCCTATTTTAGAATGATACAAAATCATTCATAAACAATAGGGTTAGATTAGGGACCTTAAGATACAGTGTTCTTAGCTCCATAAAATGACCAAAATACCCTTACTGCATAATAGAAATATATTTAGTCATTTTAAACATCTTCTATTATCACTAAAAGAAGATAATGTACTCCCAAAAGTATTGTTGTAGCAACAGAAAGTTTGTTGAGATAAATCACAACCCTTCGTCTTCGACCTAAAGGTGTATTGACACATTTGTTTTCTATGTAAAGCCTACTATTGAGCCTAAGTATGATGTACTATCACCTCACTCAATAACATCTATCATCATTTGATATCTTGTTCAATTTATTAAGTTCACATGAATATTTACTGAAAGAATATTCAATACTATACTAAATAGTACTATCAAGGTCTTGGGTTCAGTAAACTAACTTGAACAGTTCACAAGGGGACAATTAAGTCATCTCATAAATAAGATTTCACAGAGACCCTGTTATATAAGTTTATCTTAACTAACTAAATCAATGTACCTAACATAAAGGACTACTGGTCTCATATATAAGAAACCTCACCCCATGTCATATTATAGCACAAAGACCTACCTTCACAAAACCACCAACCCATACTCATGTCATGAGGATGTGTCCAAGCAGTAGAAATAGTGATACTAGTTTTCTTTTCTTTGATAATACTTTCAGATAACAATCAATATGTGACACAATTCTACACATACATAATGTGCTAATATAAATAGCCCTTAAACGTTACCCAATGACTAAATGTAAGTCATCATACTTAAAGGAGACTAATGTGTTATGATATTTATTTAACGAAAAGACCAATTTCATTAATCGACCAAAAACAATTACTTATGATTTAAACTTTCAGTGATCCATGCCTTCATATGTTGAACATCCCAACACATAAATCACCTATTTAAATCAAATTGAACCTTATTGTACGAAATAAAAAATATGCATTAAAATAATTCAAACAACATCTCAATTAAATTAATAATTATAGAAAATTTTTAGACTTTTTAGGCATAAATCCCAATACAAACTTGTGCCAATAAGGTCCAAAACGCACAGTTGATCAAAACCATTTGTATTTTTGATTTTTTTTTAAGATATAATCAATTAAAACTAATCAAAAACATTTTTATAAAGAATTTCTTGAAACATACTTTTAAGAAACCATATATTTTGAAAGATTTAAAGATAATTTTAAGAAAAATATTTTTTAGTGCAAGAATCATCAAAAAGTAAACTTGAGACAAAGATTTAAAAATATTACCCAATCAAGCTACTAGTCTAATTTTTCAAAACTTGAAGTCAACAAAAATTTGAGAAGTTAATTTCCAGAAAACTTCAGACTTGTAAGTGAAACATCTCTTTGATGAGGAATTTTTAATGTAATACAAACAGTTTCTAAAATAGATAAACTTGACTCATCATTTATACAAATTTGTTATCATCAAGTTAATTAAAAGCCTATTATGATTTTCAATAATAATAATAATAAAATTCTCTAACTACTTGTCTACTTTAAATTTTAAAGGAATATAAAATACATTTTTTTCCTATTTTACCCTTAAACTTTTCCGAAAAGAAAAAAAAATCAACCGCTACTATTTATAAAACCTTTACATATTCTCCCAACAATTAATGACATTCTAGTGAAATTTTTCAAAAATTATTATCTAATAATTATATTATGTCCTTAATCTCTTTATAAATTTCAAAGTGAACCTGGGAAGGTAGAAAACATGTTAAAGGTTCCAAACACTTGCTCTGTAAATATTATTTTCCTTTTGAAGAATGGGATGGTAACGCTCATTGGCCTACGACTTTTTGAACGGTGGCCTCTTGATATTTAAACCCCTTGTTCTCATTCTATTCTTTGGTAATTGGTAATTTAAAAAGTTCATAATCCTTCTTACCATTTTAATTATTCATTTAAACCTTTGT
Organism: Echites panduratus; assembly: GCA_035221335.1. Taxonomy (NCBI): domain Eukaryota; kingdom Viridiplantae; phylum Streptophyta; class Magnoliopsida; order Gentianales; family Apocynaceae; genus Echites; species Echites panduratus. Next base: position 10,292 of record JAWZTD010039680.1, on the reverse strand, counting down.
ACAAGAATTAAAAATGATCATTGACTGAGGAAATTTTTAAATCAATTTGACCAGCGTATCTTTCTAATCCATCTATTTTATTATATCTTTCTCTTAATCTCTTCATGTCTATATATTAAGGTTATAATAATATTAAAAAATATATTAAATATTCCTTTAAAAATGGAAATGAATACTTATTTTAAAATATATTTTTTTGAATTGAACAGTTAACATGGGACATTGGAGTAAAAGCAAAAATTCAACAAATCTGATGGTATATGTTGAACCAGGTAACCTGGGCTTCCTTGGTTTGTTTCTTTCTCTTTACTATTAAAATCAATAAAAGTAATTAGCATATATGCATAATTTTGCATAGATTTGTAGGCAATACAAACAAATCTTCTCTCCCCCTTCCTCAGTACTAATTTCTTTTGATTTGTATGAATAATTTTCTTTTTTTCTTATGGCATTTCATTGTTTTTCCTCCAGTACCCTTTTGACAGTACTGATTATAGTGGCTTTACTGATTAGCTCTTCTGATCATCTGCTTGCCTTAGAAGCAAATGGAAATGGTGGTCGTGGATTTACGGTTGATCTCATTCATCGCGATTCCCCAAAATCTCCCCTTTACAATCCCTCTCATGGTCCATACGAACTCATGAAAAGGGCATATCACCGTTCCTCAAAACGCAGAGCTTTTTTTGCATCCACAGGTATGCTCCCAAATGACGGTGAGTATCTTATGGAGATTTCATTTGGTACCCCTCCTTTCAAAACCTATGCCATTGCTGATACCGGGAGTGATCTTGCCTGGACACAGTGTAAGCCCTGTTTTCATTGTTTCAAGCAAAATTTTCCCATTTTTGACCCCAATAATTCTTCATCTTTCGAGTTACTTCCTTGCAAATCCAAAGCATGTAAAATTTTCGATGGTAACTGCAAGGAAATTACCCAGAATAATAAAACAACAGAGCCCACCTGCCAATACTACATGACTTATGGGGATGGTTCTTCTAGTGATGGGGTTCTTGCGACTGAAACCATCACTTTTGGTTCTGACGGAAAATTTGAATCCTTCCCTAAATTTGTCTTTGGTTGTGGCCGTGAGAATATTGGCATGTTCCCTGCAAACAGTTCTGGGATAGTTGGTCTTGGATTTGGAAAGCAATCCATCATTTCCCAATTGGATTCTTCCATGAATGGTAAATTTTCCTACTGTTTGGGGCCGTTTGCGGATGAATCCAAGTCCGGTAAACTCAGTTTTGGGGAGAAATCTGTGGTTTCAGCGCATGGGCTTGTTTCAAGTACTCCCTTAATCTTGGACAACTATTACTATCTGATTCTTGAAGGAATGAGTGTCGGAAGCAGAAGATTGAAGTACAACTATACGTCTCCATCTCATAAGCCCTTAAAAGGAAACATCATCATAGATTCAGGAACAACAGCTTCTTATCTTCCGGACCAGCTCTATGATGACTTGGAATCTGCTATGAGAAGTAAATTGGTGATCAAGAAGTCATACAAGATTGTTGAAGATCCACTGGGATTCTTCACATTGTGCTTTGAATCTTTAGAAAATTCAGATATTCCGATCATTACATTGCATTTCAAGGGTGCCGATTTGACGCTAAATTCATCGAACACTTTTGTGGAATCTTCTGAGACCGTTAAGTGCCTCTGTTTCGCCAGCAGCGGGGGTTCGTCGGGAGTTCCCATATTGGGGAATATAGCACAAAACAATTTGTGGGTTGGATATGATCTGCAAAACAAACTTCTTTCATTTAAGCATAGTTATTGTACTCATTGAACAGTATACTATTGTCATCAACTGTAATGGAGCCCATATTTAAACTTCGTTTCGTTTTGATATATATACTAAAGATTTGGTGGGTTCATCTTCAAATTTTGATGTTTTGGTAAATATGGTTCCAATTTTTTTTTTACCGTTTTAAAACTTTTTTAAATTGTGATTATAATTCTTTTTCATATTTTCAGTATAAATCTAGTTGTAGTTCTCAAAATTTCAGAGTTTGATGGTTATGATATCTGAAAAGTGACGGAGTTATGTTGGAAATGTGAAAAATGACTAAAATCATAATTCAAAAAAGTTTTAGAGACCTAGACCATATATACCAAAACCATTAATATTGAAGACTAAATATATCAATCTTCCTATATATTAAATATTGTCTTCTTATAGAGATGGCAGACCTATCGGGCCAGGCCAGGCCAAGTGGGTCAGAAGATTCGACCCAAGCCAAGTGGATGAGGTGGCAGGTCAGGTCGGGCTAGTTTTGGAACCACTATATTAGACGTGGTACGGGTTGGGCTTTGGTGGGTCGATCCGGATTGTAGGCTTCCTTATTTTTTTTTCCTTCAAAAATTTGATTTTACCTTCAAAATTTTATTTTTAATTATTCTGAAACTTTCAAAATTAGACCTTTTTTTAAGTTTTCTATTTTACAAAACTTAAGTAAACTTTATTTTAATTACTTAAAGTTTAAATGAAAGTAAAGTTAATTAAAAATTTCTTAGAATTAAAAGTTAGAACTTTGGAAATTTTAAAAGTTTAAAACTTTAAAATTAGAAGTTCAAAATTTTTTAGAATTAGAAGTTAGAACTTTGAAAATTTTATAACTTTGGAAAAAAAAATAACTTGTGTGTAAGACTTTATAAATTTATTAATAAATAAATTATTCAAATTACAAGGTTGTGGAATGTGGAATTTCACAATAAAAATTACATTTATATGTTATCCAGTTGCGATGATGAAGCTTCTTCTTAAAAGTAACAATTATCGTTATCAGATTGAGGAGTCATTTCTTGTAGACCTTTATCCAGTCGAAGCACACATGAGAGCTTTTAAAGTGTCAGGTATCGCGACACTCTTATATTCGTCTAGTTTTTGGACATTTTTGCTAAAGCACTTTTGGACGTCACAATTGGAAAGAGTGGAGTCAAAATATTGTGTGTCAATCTAGATAAAATTTGGTAAGTGGATTCATTTTGTTTCCACCATCCCAAAATGTCAAACTCTAATCTTCGTTGGATATTTGAACTTGAGAGGCAATATTGTAGATTGTCTGCTCATTCAAACCTCCACCAAATGATGAAGATGATCTCTTGTTATTGTTCATGAGGGTGGACCAAGCATTGAACTTCCCTGATCTAGTGTATGTGCTTGATCTTGGTTGTTGCATGCTTTTTGTTGTTGGTGTAGAAACATAATCTTCATAGGATACAAAAAAAGAAAAAAAAGACCCATGACTCCACAAAAGCCTTCAACTGCCATAGCACCTCTATTTCTATATCAAGGTATAACCCATATAAATAGTCGACGCTCGTCTCAAAACCTAAAATCTTAAAACATGTATCCATATAAAAAAAATGCACAATTCAATAAAATAATATCGGTATAATATTTCAAATATTTTTTGTTCCGTAGCCACTACCATTTGGTTATGGTAGCTATGGTCCCTAAATTCACTAAATGCATATGATGGATAGTGGAATAATATTGAACCAAAAGTAATTATTTGGCATCTTTAAACATTTTCAAAAAAGAAGATACAATAACACCACTATCAAAAATTGAATTAGTTAGAGGGATAAAAATCTAATACTATTATAAAATTGAATTAGGTGATTTTTATATAAGAGCACACTATCTATCATTTCATGAGTAGAGTTCCACTTAGTCTTAACATCTAATCTAAATTATTTATAACTTAAATTTTGCTCTAAACAAATATATTTATATTGTTGTGCTCTAATGGAAGAATTAATAAACCAATCACAAATAATACTGACAACTTCATCAACAAGTTTATAACAATTTTTAACAATTAAATTTAGAACATGACATGGACACCTATTATGAAAAAGTTTCCATAAAAAATTGGATTTATTTCACTAACGAGAATAGGAATACTAGAATTGTTTCTGCATTATCAAAAGAAATAGAAAAAATTCTCTTCAAAATATCAAATTCACGAGTGGTGGATAAAATAAATTGAGTAATGAACATACCTGGATAAAGATATTCAAATAGTCTGAAACAAATGATTCTTTTTTTAAGAATCCAAATTCAATCACCATCAATCCAGTGACAGATTATATACAAATAATACAACCTAGTAATGATTACCCAAGAATCACATGTAAGAGCAAAACTTATATTCTTTGTTTCTTTAAAATGATATATAAGATCATTTTTCATCTTTTTAGAAAATTTCATATCATTACTTTACTTTTTAGTGTCGATCTATGGATTCTGATGTGAACCTAACTCTTGATTAGTTAGACCCAACACTAGTATGAAATTGTTGTCATAGACGATTACACGGATTTGATACTTGAACGTATATTGACATAAAGCGTGAACCAATATCTCCAATGGGTGACACCACAAACAACCCAAGCTAGTTGAATGATAAATCAAGAGTTCTAAGAAGAACCAAAGAAGAAAGAGAAAACTCTCAAATCTCAAATTGTATTCAATAATCTAATTAACTTAATCTTACAATAGCATTATTTATAATAACAAATGATACCTAATCAATACAAGTTACCTAATCCTTTCTAACAAGTATTAGGAAACTACTAAGAATCCTAATTTAAAAAAACTACTAAACCTAAATACTAATAATAAAATATTGATTGGAGACATATTGGAAAGATCTCCTAATCGAATAAGGACTAAATTAATAAAAAAAACTAAAATTTAAAAAACAACAAATTGGTGGTCAAACAGGTTTAACCGGATGATCAATGTTGAAATTACTCTTAATTTGCATTCGTTATGCTCCAAATTTATCCACCAAGTTTCCTTTATATAAAACAATGTTTTATTGACTTGATTTCCTTCTTTTGAATGCATTGGATTATTTAAATGAAGATCTTCGACACGTTCTTGGATGAATGAAATTATCAATTTCCTTCACTCGTTTATCCTTGAAATTATGGTTGGACCTTTAGGAATTCTTGGTTTGTCATAACTTCTAGTACTTCTTTGATCTCCAACAGATTCTATAAAATGGGTTGTAAAGGTTGTATAACTGCTTCATTAAAACTAGCTATTTTCATTATCCCAAAAAGAAGATTTTTTTGTACGGTCCACCTAACAAGTTTTTCTCTAATAAATTTTTGGTCAAATCTAAAATTGTTTGTTACTTCCCCTCAACCCCTCTGTCACATTAATTTGTTGTTGTTTTCTTAAATCTTCAATAAAGTACAAATTGCTTTTTCTTCCTTTTTTTAAAATAAGCTCCAAACAAATGATTTTTTTTTCTTTGGTCTTAGTTATGCTACAGGAAGATGTACCCAGTTGTCCTAAACGACTAGTGGGGGTCAGTATTTCCTCAACATCATCACCTAAGGACTCTACATCCTCGGGTTCAGGGAAATTTGTTCTACCATCATATTCATAATACTTATTAAATTGTTCTTCATCAAAATTAATTTGGTGGGAGGATGAATGAGATCTATCCATTTTTAAATTACATAGTGAAAAAAATTAAACTAAGTGACAAAGGAAAACCAATTCAATTAAATAAAAGCAATCAAGAAAGAAATAAAAAGCAATTCAAATAAATAAAATTAAACAAAACTACAGAATTAGAAGATAAGTAGAGAAAAAACAACTTAAAATTCGAAACTTGAAAGAATTAGTCGAAAAATTGTGGATAATGAAAACACCAAATTTCTTCACAAACTCTTTCTAAATCCAAATTCTTCTTGCCAAAAATAAAATTTTCACACCAATAGAGAATTGAGATTTGAGAATAATATGATGCTGAATAAACAGTAGAGAGATTAGAGCAGTTTTTTGATGAGGAAACATGAATGCTGGGTATTAGTTTTTTGAAAAAATGATCATTAGTGATATTTTTGTAATTTTTTCCCTAAAAGTTAACGGCTAGAATCTATAACGGTCATGTGGCTGTTTGGTCCAAGTGAGCCAAATCGAGTTCTTAGCCTATTACGTACTGGTTCATGGGCTCAAACGGTTCACGAGTCGGGCTAAAAAAGTATGAACAGCACTAGGTACGGGTTAATGGGTTGCCTTGGGTTGGAGTATTGTTCATACAATCTCACGTTAAACCGGGTCAACGAGCCAACGAAGTCTATTTTGCCATTGCTATCTTCATATGACCTCTTCTTTGAGTTCCATAGTTCATATTTTTTTTTTAGGTCTCAAAGGCAATAAAGTTTTTTAAGCTATCACTGAAACAAATATACTCTTTTCTTTGTTCCATTTTAATTTAGGTAAATTAAAAAAAATTGACTTACTAATTTTAAGATCATGTCAATTTCTTAATAAAATTTTAACTAATTTAAAAGGTAAATTATTGATTTTTATCTCCAAAGTTTTTTTAACATGGATAGTAGGTAGGATGATAATTTTTTTTATTAACATATTAGATTCCTTAACATTTTCGGATTGAAAAGTTGTAGGTCCTTTTGACTAGATATATGAATTTTCTAGTAAAGTGGATGAAAACTCACCTTTCTTAGCAATCAAAAGAAGGGCAAATTAGAAAGAAACAATTCACAGTTAGAAAAAAAATACTTTATTTTCTTTCCCGTGTCTAAATAAAACCAACTTTATTTCTTTGGTAATTTAGATATTTGTACTGTTAGATTTAATTTAAATAAATAAAATAAAAAAGTAAAATAAAATTGAATGCAAATTGTTTTCTTCTCAATTTGCCGTTTTCTTAATCGGTGAGAAAAGTTTTGTTTTCTGTTGGATTTGCCAAATAAATTCATATATCAAGTCAAAATTATCTACTTTTCAATTCAAAAATGTTTAGGTGTCTAAATTTCTTTTTAAAAACCATAAAGACCTAATACCGAAATTGACAATATTTTGGGGATGAAAATTGATAAATCATCTACTTCCATGTCATCTCAGCATCATGGCTCAATTGGGGGTGTAAATGAGCCCAAGCCGGAATGTACTAGGCTCGAGTTCAGCTCATTTAGAATTTTTAAATCTCAAGCTCTTTCCTATGTATTTTTAAATCTCGGGTGTAAAAGGTAAGTTCAAGCTCTGCTAGTGACATATGAAGAAGGCTCGGGCTTAAATTCGTTTAAAATAGTAGAAGAATCAAGTCCAAGTTTAAGAGGTCAGATTCAACTCAAGCTCAAACTTAAACTCAACTAATTTAAACTCAAAAAAGAAACTAATAAAAATACATTTCACAATAATTATATTTAAATTAAAATTCAATTACAATAACTTTATATTTGAATAAAAAAATGCACATCAAATCCACTATGAATTTGTTAAATCATAATACAACAAAATGATAAAATTAAACTCTTCTTTTCCTTTGCTGAATTTAGCTCTTTCCTATCAGCTTACCTGTAAGTTCCACATAGCATTTAGATGAATTGAGAACCAAAATAACTTTGGGACCAATAAAATCCAAATAAAATTTTTATTTAATATTTCTTTTTATCTAGTCAAAAAAGGAGGAAAAGTTTTAATATTGTATATATCCCTAAATATCAGATAAACTTAGAAGTCAATACAACAATAGAAACAGAGAGGGAACAAGGCTCAGAAAATATGATGAGTTTCGATCAGTTCTGCTACGAATCAAACATCATACTAAAAAATGATGAGTTTTAGATGCTCTACCAAAGAAGCCAGACGAAGCTAAGTGGAAGAATTGTCCTTCGACTATTTCAAGTTTCCATAATTTATTTTTCCTTTTCCTTCTCAAGTTCCTAATACTTACTAATCACCAATTGGTGTTTAGACATGCAATTGAAACACTTGAAGATCATAAAATTAAGGAAGGTGCGTTGATTAGCTGCCTGATTCATATGGATATATAGAAAAAGTGGCTAAGGGGTTAAAGGATGTGGTTGTTCTCTCACGTGCTCCTCACGTGATTACCACTCCTTTTTTTTTCCTTGGCTTCTTCTCTTCTTCTTCATGACATGATGACCACTCATTCTCTTCTATTCTCTTCTCTTCTTTTTTTTTCATTTATTATTTTTTTCCTTTTTCTCCCTTATGTTATTTTTTTCTGCCTTGAAAATCAGGGTTCCCTTTTTTTTTTAGGTCTTTTTTTATTTTTTTTTCAAGCCTTCCTTTTATTCTTCTTCTTTTCTTTTATTTATTTTTTTCCTTCATCCTCTCACTTGCACTTTTTTTTTCTTCTTTTTTTTTCCATACTTTCCTCTTCTTCTTCTTTTCTTTTTTTTTTCCTCCCTTTTTCCCTTAAAAATCAAGGGTTTTTTTTTCCTCCTAGTTTTATTTTTTCCTATTTTTTCTCAAGTCTGTTCCTCTTCTCTTTTTTTTTTCCCCCCTCCTGAATATTAGGATAAATCATCATCATCAACCATATCGACTGCAGAACTGTGGTTGAAGTACAAAAAAATATTTCTCTTCTTACAAGACCACATGGACTGCATTTCAATTGACCATGTGGACTACATTTCAAGAGAATAGTAAATAAATATAGTATAATCCCTCCTGAAAATCAGGGCAAATCATCATCATCAGCCATATCAACTACACAACTGTAGTTGAAGTACAAAAAGTATGGCTCTTCCTACATGACCAAGTGACTGCATTTCAAGTGAATAGTAAATAAATATAGTATAATAATAAATAATAACTTATCCTCTTCTTATTATCTTATATAATAATCTAAATACATAAAAGGGTCCTC
>JAWZTD010039620.1:0-12715 GCA_035221335.1 Echites panduratus | reverse complement strand
ATGATTAGATTTGATAAAATAACTAAAGATAATAAAGAATTATTTTTTGAATTATTAGATAAGATTGAAGATGAAGATACTAAAAGAGAATATTTAAATAAATTAAAAGATTCTATATTTATTAATCAACAACAACAACTTCCACAAGAAGAATTGTTTAGTGCAAAAGAAATTTTTAATAAATTTAAAAATAAAACACCACAAATAAATATAAATGATTTATATACAGAAATAAAAAATATAAAAGAAGACATTAAAAATCTAAAACAAAAAGATATGATAAATGATAACCAAATATCTAAATTAAAAGAAGAAATATTTGATTTAAGAGAAAAAAAATTTTTAGATAAAAAATCAAAAATCAAAACAGAATCCTCTTCTAGTAAACTTAAAGAAAAAGAAAATTCAGATGATCAAATATCACAATATTTAGAAACTATCAGTACAAGAACTTTTCAATAATAGTATATTCCTATAATAATAAAAATAAAAGAATTTTCTTTAAAAAATAACTGCTTTATTTGATTCAGGAGCAGATCAAAATTGTATAACAGAAGGATTAATTCCAACAAGATTTTAAGAAAAAACCAGAACAAAATTATATTCTGCATCAGGTAATAAATTACAATTAAATTATAAATTATCACAAGCCCATATGTGTAATGAAGGAATATGTTTTGTAAATTCTTTTATATTGATTAAAAATTTAAAAGAAAAAGTAATTTTAGGGACACCTTTCAACTCAAATATATCCCTTACAGTAGATCATATTGGAGTTCATACTCAAGTAAGTAATGTTCTTCTTACTTTTAAATTCTTATTAAATCCTTAAACTAAATTTATAAAAGAATTAAAAGAAAAAACTATTCTAAGAAAGAATAATCAATAAATTTCTTAAAAGAAGAAATCTCAAATTTAAAAATATCAGAACAATTACAAAACCCCACAATTCAAGAGAAAATTAACCACATTAAAAAAAATTATTTCTGAAGTATGCTCAGATTTACCTTGTGCTTTTTGAAATCAAAAATATTATGAAATTAAATTACCTTATATTGACTCTTTTACTGAACAAAATATTCCAACTAAGTCTAGACTAATACAAATGAATGCAGAATTAACCCAATATTGTAAATTTGAAATTCAAGACTTATTAGAAAAAAATCTAATCAGACCTTCAAAATCTCCTTGGAGTTGCTCTGCTTTTTATGTTAATAAAAATAGCGAAATAGAAAGCGGAGCTCCGAAATGAGTTATTAATTATAAACCCCTTAATAAAGTTTTAAAATGGATTAGATACCATATTCCTAATAAAAGTGACTTATTAAAAAGAACTATAAAGGCTAAAATATATAGTAAATTTGATATGAAATCAGGCTTCTGGCAAATTAAAGTACATGAAAATGAGAAATATAAAACTGCTTTTAATGTACCACTTGGTTAATATGAATGGAATGTCATGCCCTTTGGTCTAAAAAAAGCCCTATCAGAATTTCAAAAAGTCGTGAATGATATTTTCACACGTTATAGCAATTTTACTATCACTTACATAGATGATGTTCTTATCTTTAGCGAAACCTTAGATCAACATTTTAAACATATTAATATTTTCCTTGAAATTATCAAGAAAAATGGGCTGGTAGTAATTGTCAAAAAAATTAGTATTATTTCAAACCCAAATAAGATTTTTTATCATGAATTAAACCAAGGTCTTTACCAACCTATACGAAGAAGTCTAGAATTTGCTAATAAATTTCCAGATGAGATCAAAGATAAAACTCAATTACAAAGATTTTTAGGTTGTCTAAATTATGTCTCACACTTTATACCAAATTTGAAACATATTTGTAAACCTTATATCAGAGATTAAAAAAATCTCTACCTACTTGGGGTTCGGAACAGACCCAAACTGTTCAAAAAATCAAACAGCTTATTCAAAAGATTCCTTGTTTGGCTCTACCTGACCCAAATGCCTATATGATTATTGAAACAATAGGCTCTGACATTGGTTGTGGAGGTATACTAAAACAAAAAATTCCAGAACATCCTTCTGAACAATTGGTCAGATATTATTCACATCTTTGGAATTCTACTCAAATAAATTACAGTACTATTAAAAAAGAAGTTTTATCAATAGTTCTTTGTATTCAAAAATTCCAAGATGATTTAATTAACAAAAGATTTTTATTAAGAACAGACTGCAAAGCCTCAAAAGAAGTTTTACAAAAGGATGTCAAAAATTTAGTTTCTAAACAAAATTTTGCTAGATGGCAAGCATTATTATCAAGTTTCGATTTTGATATTGAATTCATACCTGGAGAAAAAAATTGTTTACCAGATTTCTTGACTAGAGAATTTTTACAGGGAAATGAGGCCAAATACACCAGGAGAAATGACCCAAGCCCAACAAAATAGTTTCTCAGTATTAGCCCAATTTCCACCACCTATCAGTCCAAATAAACGTGACACTAGACCTACTGGAACTACAAAACAATTAAAGCCGATTCTTCTTTCTTTGTAATTGCGACCCCATCATCATATAAAGAAGCCATTTGCCCAGAAACTCCAGCTAAACTTGACAAAAAGAAAGAAAAAATCCACCATGAAAACTTTACCAAAGCCATCATACCTATCCTTACAATTGAAAAAGGATTAGGCCAATTATTCGAAAAAGATTACGTAAAAACCATTTTACCTGAAGCCTACCAAAAAGGAAGTTACGTATTTGGGGCTGATCCATTAAAAACTAGAGCCTTTTATGAACATGTTTTAGTTGATTCTGGATCCGTTGAAGTTGAACATGAACAAAATGATAGAGGAATAGCATATTCAAAATTCAGAATTATGAATCTCCTTGACCTATTAAACTGGAAAACTAGACAAATCCATACTCCTATCTAATTCAAAGTCCCTTACAGACTTGCTTCTTACAATTATATTGACTATTTGGACGCATGGAATAATTTCCTTTACTTGAGAAACTACACATACTTGGTTATACAACAAATCAGAAATAACAAGATTTCCAAGATGGTTTTTTAATTGGTGGAATACATTTGAAGCTACTATTCAAATACTGGATGAAGAAAAGAAGAAAGAATTTGAAAATTTTGTTACAGAAGAAGATTTGCAGCCTCAACCATAGTTTATTCAACACTGCAAATTCTTTGTGAAGAACAAGATTAGTTTTGTCATTAGTTGGAATTTCTCCACATGAAATGATGATAATAAGAAGCCAAAATGAAGCAAAATCATGGAGGAAAGTGATCCATCCGGCACCTGCCATAGGTGATCCAGCATAGGACCAATTGAAGTTTAAATGGGGTGATTTTGAGAACAAAAACATAAGCATTCTGGTGTAGTGTCTGATTCTCTGCCTAGTGCCCGACAAATCCATGTGAAGCGCATCTGGTGCCATACAAGAGTTGCCTGGCTTGAATTGAGGCTTTCTTTCTCCTTCAATGTTGTTATATTCCACAACTTCAAGTTAGCTTGACCTTTATCAAACTTATTCCTCTCCGAAATGGCTTCTAAATCAAGTAACTCCTCCCTTCTTTGCATGAATGTATTGAATGCCTTTCTCATCTTTGAAGCCTTTGCTCTTGTGATTGTGTCATATTATGCAAAAGTCACTTAGAAACATACATCTTAGTACTACCGACAAAAAAATCACCTTGCATTAAAGTACTAACAAGAGCATCTCGCTAACACTCACCACAAGCATTTACAAGCTCGAATTGTTTCATACAAGATTCCTTAATAATCATAAAGTCCATGAAAGCTATAACAATGCTCAAAGGAATGCAATTCATGTTTTCCATAGTCAAAGAATCATTATGCTCAAGAAATTCAATCATAGCGTTAAGCTTGTAAACATGGTAAGCATATCCAAGATCATATCTAACCATAGGAAACAAATTTTCATGATCAAATTTCAACAAATGTTCACCAAGAATAGATATGAGAGTTTCCATTGAAGCATCTTGCTTACCCTCACATCATCATGTCTAAATTTCCTCTTGAATGTTTCTTCGAGGTCCTGAAAATTTGGAACAAGGACACAAGAAAAAGATTTGTTAGTGTTAGGAATGAAAGTATCTTCAAAAGCAGTCTCACTCTCCCTCTCTTATTCTTCACTCATTGATTTCTTTTCAAGCTCATTATCTTGACTCTCAATTTCTTTTGTCGTGAGGCTCACTTTTTCTTCTTCCTTCCTTCCTCTCTTGTTCTTGGTAATTTTCTTTGCTCATTTCTTTCCTCTCATTCTCACTTTCTCTTTGAATGTCATTTTCACTTTCTCTTTCACTTGAGCTCTCATTTTCTTTTCTCTCACACTCGTTTTCCTTTTCCCTCATTTCTTTTTCTTTTTCATTTTGTAGCTCATTTTCTTCTTTCCTCATTTCCTTTTCTCCCTTATTCTCATTTTCCTGCTCATGCCCCATCATCTTCTTAATCATCAATTGATCTTCATGGGCTCCTTGTGGTGTGAAAGATTTCAAACTTACTCTTTTCCCATCTTTCTTGAAGGTGTATTTGTTATGGATTACATCATATGTAGCTTCTTTTTCCCTTTGCCATGGCTTCCTTTGCAATAAATGAGTTGCTTCCATATACACCATATCACAAGGTACATTATGTTTATAATTCCTAATGGAAAAAGGTATTCTAACTTGTTTCTCAACTATAGCATCTTCACCCAAATTAACTTTCTTTTCTTGTATCGATTTGGATGGCTATCGCATTTAAGCCCTAATCTATCCACCACATATTGGCTTACATAGTTCACTTCACTCCTATGATCAAACATCAAGCTACTTAGCTTTTCAAAGATGATGCATCTTGTAAGGAGGAAATCCTTCATGTTGTTTGAGAAATCCACTTCAACGTTGGAAGCTCAGGATAAAGTTGTTGCTTCCATATCCATTGTGTACCCACAATGAGAAATCTTAACCAAACAAGTAGCAATATATGTGTTCCTCACTTGCACTCAAGTATGTCACTCAATCAAGGCTTTTACACAATCAATTAAGAACAACACTATTGCCTTTTGCCACTCAAACTCTTCACTAAGTTCTTATAGCATTCACCTAAAGCAATGCATAACTACTTTGTCTAGGATACCAAGTAATCATGCAAATTCAAGCAAATGATCAATAAGAATCCACAAATAAGAGTCAAAGAGTTTAAGGATAGGTCATTCAACTCAATTCAAGTGATAGAACAAGTAGGAGTCAAAGAAAATTTCAATGAGGCATTTTATTGAACACATGGAGGTCAAGAAATTGTGATCAAGTTTTCTAGCAATGCCAACAATTTTCAAGCATTGATCAATGAAGCACAAGATTTCCCAAATTCAATATCAAAGTTTTAATAATTTTCATTGCTTTTTCTTTGTCACAGATTTTTGTTCAACTTTTCTTTTCTTTCAATGTTTGCAGAGATAGATGAACGGAATAGCAAACACCAAATACAAAGAATTAGCCCTTATTTTTGGCCTTAGGCTAGTTCCCACAAGCAAATTGATCACAAGAAATTAGAAGGATGATGTAAAACGAACAAACACAAACAAGTATATGATCATACGATTTCAAAGAATACAAATATGATCGTGGCACAAACAAATAAAGCAAATAAAGATAGTCAAACCTAGATGAAGAACCCAATGCTCTAATACCACTTGATACGATATCCCATTCGATGAAGGAATTTTTTTAGGGTTCTAGTCACCGAAAGGGAAAATCGATTTTGAAAAGGAAAGGATTTCACTAGGTTTAGGGTTCTGGTTAATTAGAATGATCTATGGGATAGATTTCCATCAACCATTCTCTTGATTTGGAAGACTATTAAATAAACTAAACCAAGTAATTGAAAGCCCTAGTGTAATTGTACAAGAACCCTAGAAGAGTTTTTGAAAGAATCTCACAACCAAGACAAGTCTTGAATTTTTCGCACTTAGGGTGCAGAGAAGAAAAAAACATTTGTTTCTTCAAATTTCATTCATTTAAAATTGTGTGTGGGATATAAGGAAGAATGGTCTTTAATAAGCAAAAAACTAACTAAACAAAGCTGGAAAAAAATTTGCACAAAAGCCCTTGAAAAATAAAAAAAATACAACCTGGAAAATTGGATAGTTGTACTGTAAAAGTTGTTGTAGCACGTTGTACTACTTTTGTTTTTGGTAGCTGCAAAGACAAAAAAATGAGCTGTTATATATAGGTGGCCATTTTTTTTTCTCACCATTTTAAGCTCATTTTGTCCAACAATCTTGTATTCTTCATTCCATATCTTCTTGGCATGTTTTTGGCATGAATTTGAGGACTTTAAAGCTTGCGAAACGTGTCTTCAAGTTCAAATTTGTTACATTCAAATGACTTCATTCTTCTTCAAACTTGAATTATGGAACTTGCAAGTTTTTAATTCTCCCATGAATGTGTCTTCAAGTTAGCTTTTCCCTTGATAGCATGTTTGGCCTTCAATCTCTGTTTTGGACTGTTAGTAGGATCACATAAACAATTCCGAAGAATATGATTCATTAACCTCATAAAAGTGCTTGTGCATTTGTGAGCCCAAAAGGCACTGACTAACTACTTATAACGACCATGCTTCGTTTTGAAAACAGTTTTCCCTCATCACCTTCTTTCATTCTTATTTGCTAGTAGGCACTTTTCGAGTCAATTTTAGTAAAACAAACACCTCTACTTAAATCATAAAGCATATCATCCAAATGAGGAAGAGGGAGTGATATTTTATAGTTATTTTGTTGATTGCTCTACAATCAACACACATTCTCCATGTCCCATCTTTCTTTGGCACAAGGAGTACCGGAACTACACAAGGACTTAGGCTTTCCCTCACAAATCCTTTGTCTAGGAGTTCTTCCACTTGTAGCTGTAATTCTTTGGTTTCTTCCATGCTTGTCTTATATGTTACCTTGTTTGGAAGAGGTGCACCCAAAAGCAAATCAATTTAATGCTCTATCCCACGTATTGGTGGCAATTCCTTTGGCAATTCCGCCAGAAAAATTTCCTCAAATTCCTACAAAAGTGAGTTAATAACACTAGGGCTAGGAGTGCTAGACTCAGCGTAAGAAGAAATCAAAGAATGCTTGATTATAAGTAATGCCATGGGCCTCATACTCACGAAAGCTTCTTTTACCTCTCTTTCTTTTGTATAAAAGTTCACTTTCTTTTCACTCTTATTTTCTCCTTACCTGTCATGGCTTGTTTCAGCTTCCTCTCTTTCTTTTCCTCTCTTTTCTTTTTCTGTCAATTTTAGTCCACTCTCATTTTGTTTTCTTTCAATTTCTTTCCCTCTCTCTCTTTTCTCTCTTTGTCTTTCTTTCCTTTCTCCTCATAAAACTCTCTCATCTTTTCAAGAAGTGTCGTTTGTTCCACATAATCCTGATGTGGTTTCAATGAATTAAAACGAATCCTCAAACCCCCAAACTCAAGTGTGTATTTATTCTTGTAGCCATCATAAGTCACTTTTCTATCATATTGCCAAGTTATACCAAGTAACAAATGTGTTGCTTGCATGGGAACCACATCACATAACACTTCATCACTATACTTGCCCATTGAAAATGAAACTCTAACTTGCTTTCAAATTTTCTCTATCATTTAACCATTATAGCCTATATGGTTTTGGATGATCAATGCATAGTCCATATACCAACTAGCAACGTTAACACAATTCCCACTATCAACAATCATGCTACAAAGCTTTCCATTAATCAAATATCTAGAGTGAAATAGATTTCCCCTTTGAACATCCTCCTCTTTTGTTTGAGTACTTAAAACAATTGTAATCATTATGTGAAGTTGTCCCTCAATAGGATCATTTTCATCACTATCAATTGCATTAAAATAATTTCCACTCCAATACTCATAATGTTCTCAGTACAAGACTCCACATTATCCCTATTAATCATGATAATGACTCTTTTGTTTGGGCACTCGGGTGCTAGTGTCCAAAACCATGACATTTAAAGCATTTAACATCTCTAGCTCTATTAGAAGGATTGTGAGCTTTACCTTTGTCTCCAAATGTTCCCTTGTTGTCATTCACCTTAGGCTTGGATAACTATTCCTATAGTGGTAGGCTCTTAGGCCATGAACTTGTAGTCTTGGTAGCTGCATTTCCATGACTAGAAGATTGGAAGGTGTTTCCATAATATGATCTCCTATTTTTAACTTGTCTCTCAATCTTGACAGCTTTTTGAACCATTTCCTCCAAATCTTCATGATGATGCAGCTTAAGCATGTCTCATATCTCCTTATTCAATTCATGTAGAAATCTTGCCATAGTTGCCTTGGGTTCCTCTCCAACAAGATTGCTTTTAATCATTGCCATCTCCATCTCTTTGTAATATGCATCCACACTCTTAGTACCTTGGCTAAGAATTTGGAGTTTATGATGAAGGTCCCTTTGGTAATGTTTAGGCACAAATCTATCCAACAATAGCCAACTTAAGCTTCTTTTCTTCAAAAAATTTGTGGCATTCAAAGATTGAATCCACTCTTCTTTCTAAATCCAAATAAGCATTTGGATCATCTCCTCAAAAAAATGGTGGCATTGTTAACTTGATGCTTCTTGTGCATTTCTTCTCCTGGGTCACTCTTTGATGATGTCCCCTTCCTCTTCCTCTTTGAAGTAGTTGATTTCTCAAAGGAGGTTGGTGATCCAATTCATTCCTATTCACATTTTCTTCCACTTAGTTTAATCTTGCATTAAAAATCTCTTCCAACTCATTTATATCGTTAGAAAGTTATCTTCACAATTCTCTTGACATTTCCCTTGACATCTTTCTCATTTCTTCTAAAAGAAAAGCATACCCTCCTTGTTCTTCACCCATAACCGATGCTTGTGATGAAAGAGAAGCTTCCTTGTTAATGGCTTTTCTTCATATTTTTGAACTTACTTCAATTAGCTTTTCCCCCCTCAAACGCTTCTTGAAGTTATTAATAGATTCAAAAGAACAATGTCAACTACCAAGGCAAGATATCAAGCGTTAACACAATTCAATCAAATAGTCAACAAAGAATACATTTATAAAAACTAAAGAGTTTAGAAAATAGGCTAATCAATACAATTGAAGTGATAGAATAACTAGAAATCAAAGAAATAGATGATATATATTTCGTCAAACAACTAGAGACCAAAGAAAATTGTGATAAAAAATCTCTACAATGTCAATTTCACAAAACCAATCCAAGTTTGCATCAATCAATAGCAATTCAACGTCCAACTCATTCACAATTCTTCTTCACAACTTTTACCATTCAAATCAAACAATTCTCAAAGTAATTCAACAATTTCAATTAACGTTTTCTCAGATTTTTCTTGCAACATTTCACACCTTGTTTTTCTTTCTTTTTGTCTCTATTTTTCTTTTCAGTCTTGAAGCTATAACACTCTTTCTTTTTTTGTATTTTCTTTTATACGAAGGTAGAAGAAACACAAACATAAAACAAATTGAATCGACCCTTGTTTTTGGCATTAGGTTTAATCCAAACACAATGATCACAATTAGAACAGGTAGGATAGATGTAGAAGAACAAAATCATAAAACAAACACTAGATTAGGAGATTTTAATGAAACAAACATGATCCAGGTACACAATTGAAAGCAAATAAAGATAGTTTAAACCTCAATTGAAGAAACCATAGCTCTGATACCAAAAGATGATGTGATTTTCGAAATTGATTTGATGTTAGATGACAAACAAGATCAAATTTCACAGGATTCAATTAAGGTTTGTTTGTGGTTAATTAGAATGACCTATGAAGCAAATTCTTCATCAACCATTCTCTCAATTTGTAAAGACACATCAATACCTCAACCAAAGTAATTGATAGCCCAATTGTAATCACTCAAGAACGCTAAAAGAGTTTCCTAAGATCTCACAAGTTTTGATCAGATAATCAGAGAATTCTCTCAATGAAAAGTTGTATTTTGATTTGATTCAATAATAATTATGTTTCACCCTAATTAAGACATGCTACAATGTTAGTTACATGAAACACCACTAAACTAATAAAGAAAGACACTTAAAACTAAGCAAAATATGAAACTGGACTCTGGTAAAGCATGGCTGTCCGGTGTCGGATGATTAAGTTTCTTCTCTGCCCAGAGCTAAGCATAGGACCGGACTCAGCACCGAGATGTCTCTGGAATGGAGCCATCAACCTACATATTTACTTCAACTTTTTGGCTCCAGTTCACCAAGCTTTCATGTAGTTTTGGATTTCCATTTTGGTTGAATTCTTGACATGATTTGGAGCTTTCTAACAATTCCAAGGTTGACATATTCCAAAGCTTTGATTCTTTTTTGTTTTCATCAAACTTTAGTTCTTGAAAGATGGTCTCAAAATCCACTTGTTCTTCACTTTTTGGAAGAAATGTATTGAATACCTTCTTTAGCCTTGAAGCTCTTGCTCTTGTAATTGGTTGTTGTGGCATTGAGGGAGCTTGGACTCTGTCAGTGCTTCTTCAAACTCAAAGTCTCCTCAGCTCCAACCAAATCAGGTCTTGGATACCTCCAGATCACCTAGTGCTCTAAACTGGAAAGTCCCTTTCAGTCTTCGGTGGCATCTTCGAAGAGATCCTACCACTTTGTCAGGTTCTCGAGCTAACTTCCTCAAGATTATCAACATCCTTCTTGGAATTACCACAAAACCTTTTCCAATGTGCTCCTTGGCCATGGTGGCAAGCTTGCTAATGCCAGTTATTTTTCCTTCAACTTGGCAAATCTGAGTCATCTTTTAAGGTCAGTTGTATTGACCTAATCTGTTTCTTACTTTTTATTATACATATTTTGAGTTTTTTTTTCACTGACCTCTTTTCTTTTTTGCGTGGCATGTGGAGGAATTTTTCTATCTCTATTGTAGGTTCAAAGGAGTCTTCTACGACCTCATTGGGGAGAGATATGGCTTCCAAGGAAATTCCTACAACTTCTGGGCAGGCTTCCTCGGAGGTTGTGATTACAGGGGTGAAGACCTCCACCAACTCTTTTAGGTGCTCCAGCGACCGGACTGTCCCCTCACACCAGGTTGAAGATGGGACATTCTCTGCCTAGAGGTAAACTTATTACTAAAAGAGCTCGAGAAGAGGTGGTTGGTTCTCTCCCAACCTTAAAGGCTATTGTCATCTCTTCTTCTTCTCCAATCCCCATTAGGTTAGTTCCTAAGACCTTAGTTGTTGAAAGGGAGGTCCAGCGACCTCCTCCAAGTCAACCAAAGATAAGGAAAAAATCCAGGAGTCCAGCTCCTGGGTTATAGGGCAGTGGATTTCCTTGAGTCTGTTCATAGACTGGGGAAGGAGGTTCTTAATGCACCTAACCGGCCGAAAGTTTAGTGATGGTCTCCCGACCTCGCTTTGGAGACATCTGATTCTTTTCTCCCTTAGCCGCATGCCCATTCTTTTTCCTTGCTGTGCGTGCCTTCAATTGACATGAAGATAGGTCATAGGATGTTTGATGAGGAGCTTTCCAAGCACCTCGCCACCCTACATTCTTCAGTAAGTCCCTTAAATCTCATACCATCACCCTTTCCTTTCCTTTCTAGTACTGTTTGAGGTCCTTAATGACTTTTATCTCTCTTTTTCAGCAACATGTTTTACTGACTAAGCAGTTGAGAAAGAATGATCAGCATAGGAAAGATAAATATGACCTCTAGAAGGTCATAGGTAGCCTCCAGAATGCCAATAACAATCAGGATAGAGAGATCTTCATTCCTCAAGAATTTTGTCGAGCTACTGTTTCAGAGTTGAGGAAAGTGCAGGACTAGCTAAGAGAGCCTAGGATGAGTGGTTTCCAATCAATGAGGAGCTTGGCCAAACCAATGAGTAGGTCCAGAAGACCCTCCAATAGCTTGACGAGTTCGAAGGGAGCGGTAAGAACCTTCTGGTGATTTCCAAGGAGTTACATAAGAAAATGGAAGTCTTGTGCTTGCAAGCAGATGAACTCACCAAAGCCATATCTAAAGGTCAATCCCAGTATGAGCTAGTAGTTGAGGAGCTAGCAACTCTTCAAGAGAGGTTCACCGAGGAGGGAGATTTCATTGAGAGAGCTATCCTTGAATTTGCGAACTTTAGAAATTATGTAGAGGAGCTCTTTGGTCCTGTTGCAATCTCTCTACTTGTGGAAGGGCTTAATAAGCTTAAGGAGCTTAACCCTGACTTGGTGATGTGATTCCTTAGATTGAAGTTTCTCAATTCATTGGCTCAATCGTTAGAACAACTCACAATGAAACAAATTTCCCAAGATTCATCAAAGATTCAAGTTTAGTAGTAGATTGACCAAGATTAATGAAAACCCTAACCAATCTATAAGTTTTATAAGACTTCCCTAAGCCAAAGTGAAAGAATGCCTTAGAAGTAGTCTTCCAAGAACCCTAGCTAGATCATGTCAAGACTGTCTCAAGAAGATCAATTTGATCTTGCAAGAATTTGCTCTCAAGGAGAAAAATGTTTTTAGGTTATTCAAAGTTGTCTTCAACATACAAGATATGATATAAATATAGTAATGGAACCCTAAAACATCCTACAATTCGTTCTTGGGGTGATAAAGACATAAAACACCCTCTAAAACAAGTTAAAGATAAGAAAAGACATAAAAAAATAGGATATTGTAGTAGGATACTGTAGCAACTTTTTCTACTTCATTTCTTCATGCTTTCTTGATGTATTCCACTTCCCTCTTCATTGATGCTTTCA
>JAWZTD010039599.1:0-12718 GCA_035221335.1 Echites panduratus | reverse complement strand
ATGCTATTATGGGCTACGGAGCTCAAATTAATTTGAGCTTCTGTTAAGTTTCTAACGGTCAAAGTTAACGGTCAACTATCTTTTTTTTAAAGAAAAAATAAATTGTTCTATAATTTTTTTTTAAAAAAAATATTTTATAAACTAAATCCTAAAAGATAAACTAAACCCTAGGGGTACTTGATTAATTTTTATTATTATTAAAAAAAAAAAAGATAATTGACCGTTACTTTGACTGTTAGAAATTTAACTGAAACTCAAAAATAATTTGAGATCCGTTGTCCATAATAGCATTTCTGTATATATGTATATTAATTTTATATGTGATGAACCATTTATAATTTTATATGGTAAATTGGTGATTTTGTTAGAAAGTCATATATGAGGTCAAAAGAACATACTCTACAACTGAAAAAGTGTTCAGGATCTAAAAACTTAGAAAAAATCATAAAGGTACTATCCAAACCGAAAATACTTTGGAGATGAAGATCACCAATTTGCTTTCTTATATAATATTATTACTTATGGGATATGCTATTGAGTGTATTGTTAAATTTTTAATGGTCCATTGCTAAATTAACTGTGCACTCCATAGCATTTACGTATTACTTATATATATATTAAACTTAGAAAGGATTATATTTAAAGAGTAATGCTATTATGGTAACTTAACTCAAATTATTTAGAGTTCTAGTTAAGTTTTTTTAATTATTAACTGTCTTTTTTTTTTAAGAATAAAACTTTTTTTCTTTGTAGATATATTTTATAAACTAAATCCTAAGGGTACTTGACCAAATTTTATTTTTATTATTTAAAAAAAATGACAGTTGACCGTTAATTTTAACCGTTAGAGACTTAACTGGAGTTCTAAATAATTTGATCTCTGTTGCCTATAATAAAAATTCTGTTTATGAGTAATGATATTATAGACAATCGAGCTCAAAATATTTAGAGCTCTAGTTAAGTTTTTAACTATCAACTGTCTTTTTTTTTAAGAAAAATAAAAAATTATTTTTTATGGATATATTTTATAAACTAAACTCTAAGAAAACAAATTAGACCCTAAGGTACTTGATCAATTATTATTATTACTATTATTTTAAAAAAAGATAGTTGACCATTACAAACTTAACTGAAGATCTAAATAATTTGAGATCTGTTACTCATAATAGAAATTCTGTATATATAAATCTGTATTTTTGTAATTTAATTAGTCAATCAAACTAGATCGACTAAGAGGAAATCGTTGCATTATGGCATTGAATTCAAACCGAGTCAAGTGTTTTTGGTGGTTTTTGCCCCTTTCTTCTAAATATAACATCTCTACGTATAAGTTATTTCTAATATATTTATAAAATAATTTTTTAATCATAATCTTGTTTAAAAAACTTTTTCCTCTATTAAAAAATTATGCCATTTTATCACAGCATTTTTGTCATAAATTTTCCATTCTTAGCTTTTCATGAAATTTTAATAGAATAATTTCTTATATTTTTAAAAAATAAGATAAAGTACATTTTAGACATAAATATATAAAGACTTAAAATTTATGTAAAATATCCCTTATCAATCAATTTATATTATAAGACAGATCTAAGCGCACATAATTAAAATTAAGTGCACATAATTAAACCCTCTTTCCCGTCTTCAAGTTTATGTTTGTTTAAGACCCGTAATGAAAATCTACATCGTATGTATAAAATATCCTTTTACTTTTGTTTTCAATCATTTAAGAAAACAAATGGCTGAATTAAAATTTTGCGAACATCGAAATTATCACTTTTTTTCAGTTTGATCATTGAATTATAAAATTAATCAATTTAACCATCATACTTTGAATTTGAAGATATTTTAGTAACTGTAAATTCACTAAGGATATAATTTGCAGAACAACCTAGTCGAACCCACTATGTATGCTTCATAACCACTTTATGATTGTCTGATAGAATAACAGTTACAAATATAATAAATTTTCCTTACTAATATCACATGGCTTGATATTTCCCAAAGTTTTCCTTATCTGCTAAACTAAATGTAAAATTTTACTCTATGTTGTTCAAATTATGTGCCAATAAAAAAATATAAAAGAAGAAATTGGAGAATATTCTCTCTGACAATATGAAAAATTATGATGACTTGGAAACTCATGTGATATTATGACTGAAGATTGATTATATTCGTGACTATTATTTAATCAGACCATCCGAGAATAGTTTAATTGTCATAAAATGAAAAGTATAATGACTACATTGTTAAAAAATATAAACTATAGTGGTTGAATTGAATGGTTTTATACTTCAATGGCCAAAATGGGAAAAATGATAAATTCAATGGCCACATTGTTAGTTAAGTAAGAAAAAAATTTCGCATTTCTTGTGATGAGAGATATACCTGGGGGAAAAACTTTAAATGAAGATCAAATTAGAAAGTAGTATCATTTTGACTTAATTTAAAATTAAGGGGTGAATATATATATATACATATATATAAATATATAACTTTATTTAAAATTCTCACACTTTCCTTATCATTGATTAATTATTAGAAAGAACTTTTGGTTAGTGGATGCAACTCCCTAAATAAAGGAAGGAGGTTAATGGAACTCAATTAAAAGTTTATTTTGTTTTTAGAAATGAGATATTAAATTTTATAATATAATTAAGGACATACAAATCCATGATGGAAGGAACATATACACTTTATTTATACATGAGAAGTAAAATGATTCCATTTATAGTTTGTTTGGTAGAAGTAAAAAAAGGAAGTATACATGGAGGTAGATAAATCCGGAATAAGTGAATGAAAGATTTACTTTGTTTAATAGAATGTAAATTGGGATGAGAAGTAAATCACGAAGGAATCTCCTCCCCTTCCACCTCAGATTTTTAACCTCTTCCCATTTGAACAAATCTACCACTTACTTCTATATGATTACTTTATTACTCTTTTATCTTACAAATCTATCTCTCTTATTTTTCATTCTTTTTCTATTTAACTTTTTTTCAATGTTTTTAAAACAGGACCGGATGTTGAACAGGATTGACAAATGGGTTAAGGTCGAATCAGTTTGACCGGATTAAACAGGTTTTTTATTTTTTTTATTTATTTTAAAATAAATAATATATAATATGTAAACTTTTAGAAAATATGAATGAATGTATTTATAAGAATAAGAACATATAAATAAAAATATAAGTTGACGTAGTGGTTTCACACCTTGAAATAAGGTGATCTGGCCGGTTGGTGATGGTCGAACCATCCAGTCCGGTTCGATTTTCAAAACACTGCTTTTTTTTTCACACTGTTCAGACTTGATTTCTTGAATAATAATATTAATAATAGTTTTTGTTTTTTTAAGATTGATTCAATATTATTAATTAAATACTATTATGCATTATCATTATAGTTCCATGTTTATAAAATGTTATTTATACAAATATTAAAATAGATATTAATAAAAAAAAAAATATAATAATACTCATTTATTCACATGGATAAAAAAATAAATTTGACACTTCCCTCCCCTCCCAATTTTGAATCCAACCAAATAAGCAAAAGTATTTCTCTCGAGCCAAGCTAAGCAAAATTGAATTATTTATTAATGTAAGGAGACAAAAGTTTGAGAACCTACGGATATACTGATTGAATTTCTAAAACCAGTCGGCTCCATTTTATGTCTCTCTTTTCAACGAACAGCAGCTATTGGTACAATAATTGCACGGGAATTTGCTATATATGCACCTCAAAGAACTCCATCATTCATCGACCAATTAAATACAATAAGCTCTCTCTTGTTCAAAAATCTACAATGAGAAGTTTTATACAATGTTTCCACAGTTCAATTTGCTTCCCTCTTATCTTTTTTTCTCGTCCTCTCTTACACGTAAGGGTAAAAAGTTTCTTCTTAGAACTTGTATATTTTGTATCTGTTTCATTTTTAGGGTTTTTCATTCTTCAATCTTTGAAGTCTAGAACAGAGTTTAAAGCAAGGAATCTAGACTTGTTTTTCACTTCTGTTTCTGCCACCACAGTTTCAAGTATGTCCACTCTTGAAATGGAGGCTTTCTCCAATTCCCAACTCATTGCTCTAACCATCTTCATGTTTTTAGGAGGTGAGGTTTTCACTTCCATGGTTGGACTTCATATTCGTAGTTCCAAACTTAAAAAAGCATGGAAAACTAATCATGCAAGAGTTGTGGATAACATTGAGTTAGGCATTATAACAATGCCAAACTCTTTTAATACCCAACCTAGAAATCAAAATTTAGGCCAAAATTTCTCCTTCTTTAGTGACGATCAGAATCTTAAGGTGGATTCATTAAAATTTTTGGGCTTTGTGGTATTAGGTTACCTTCTTGTAATACACTTTCTTGGGGTCATTTCTGTAATTATTTACATAAACCTTGTCCCAAGTGCTGAAGATGTTCTAAGAAACAAGGGTTTGAAAAAATTCACCTTTGCCGTCTTCGCGACGGTTTCAACCTTTGCTTCTTGTGGTTTCATCCCAACAAATGAGAACATGATGGTTTTTAGAAAGAACTCATTTCTGCTTCTTATTCTCATCCCTCAAGTCCTCCTTGGGAATACTTTGTTCCCTTCTTGTCTGAGACTTTCCATATGGTTTCTGGGGAAATTTTTCAAGAATGTGGAATCGCAGTATTTGCTGCAGAAAACGCATAAAGTTGGATACTTTCACTTGCTTCCTGGCTGGCATGCGTTGTTCTTGGCAATCTCTGTGGTCGTGTTTATCGGAATCCAATTCGTAATGTTTTGTGTTTTTGAGTGGAAATCATCAGCCTTGAGAGGAATGAATTCATTTGAGAAATTTGTGGGAGTTCTGTTTCAAACAACTAATGCAAGACATACTGGTGAAGTTATTATGGATCTCTCCACAATTGCTCCTGCCATGTGGGTCCTATTCGTCCTGATGATGTTCGTTTCTCTCTCTCTTCGTTTTCTGAAATCATAAAAATTCTATTATTCTCCTGCCTCCAAGTCAATTTGACTTACACATATGAAGAAAGAAAAAAGAATTATAATGTCATTTTTTTTAAAAAAAATTAATTTAATTATAAAATAAGATATTATATTTTAAATAATTGTTATATGAAAAATGGGATATTTACATGCATTACTTGAATTGTTTTGATTATTTTTGTTTGTAATCTGGACAAAGACAAAAGACCCACTTCTAATCTTCTAGTACTTATGGTACCTTATTTGCACCCACCACAAAATTGCTTAGGCATATCTCTTCATTATTATTTCTGATCTATTCTATAAGTTAAACCTTACAACGATCTTTATATCATTAGGTTAGTTGATTTTCTTAGGGATATTGTACTTTTGATTGTTGATATAGATAAAACACCTTTATCATTATCGCAAAAAAAAAAAAAAAAAAAAAAAAATAACACAGAGGAAGGATATCTTTGATTAACATACCTTAACACTGATTAAATATCTTTGATTTCATTTTGAAATTCTATGAATTGAATATCTTATTTATTTAATTAATTAGTGAAAATTTACTATAAATTGACAGTTTTATAATGAAAATTATAATAAGTCAATTTATCTTTTCATAAAATTTGTCTATGTTAATATAAGATAAGTAATTTTAGATTGAATATTATTTTTTCTAAAGTAAAACTTTCCTTTTCTTTGTTCCTATGTTTTCTTCATAAACAAACACATTTACATGACGAAGTCAAAGCTAGGAATATGGGATTAAATTTAACAAGGAAAATGACACTTAATTTGAGTTTGGAACTTATTAATCACGGGGAAAAATATTGAACTTCAATTGCAAACACAATGACTTGCAAGACCATAAATTGAATAGATCAAGTAAAGGAGTTCACCTTTTCTGCTATTATTAAGTTTCTAATAGTCAATCGTTAGCTCAACTCTCTCTTTTTTTTTCTAAGAAAAAATAAAATATATTAAAAACTGACTTTTTTCGTTAACTCCTAGAGTTTAGTTTATTATTTTAGAATTTAATTTATCAAATATATTAAAAACTAACTTTGTCATACAAAGAATTTATTTTTTCCTTAAAATCAAAAATTGTTAATTTAACAATTAAATTATTAAAAATTTAACTTAAATACTTTATAAGATGAGTACCATTACTCTTCCTCTCTATATATCTAAGTCAATATGAAATACTTATAAATATAACAAAAGTAATTATGTGTAGCAAATAATAGAACTCAATTAAAATACTGCATTATTGTTCAATGAAAATAGACTTTATATTATTCCTTACTGCTTCATTCATGCATGCAATGGAATATTTTATTGAAGTAGCCTTATATATTATTGCTAAATGATTGGCATATTTTAAGTTATCATAATACTATGTATCGTACGTTTCACGAAAAAATATATAATAACATGCTTTTCTCATCACGTCAACCCTTAGCCCTCGCAAGGTTCAAATTAATCCATAATATCACTCCTTGTTGTCTATTTCTTTTAATTTTACATTTTATAATTGGAGTTTTTAAAATAATTAACACTTTGTAAAATATATATAATTTTTTTTAAAGCCTTAGTCTTTCATTGCCTCGTTAAACCAATACCATAATACTATTACACCTTTCGACTGAAATTGGATATTCAATTTTTTATTTGGTAAAATTTTTAAAAAAGATTTTGACTTAATCATAATACTATTAAAAAAATTTTAAAATGAATTTTTAAAAAAGGTATCAATTGTAAAATGTTACAACAATTCCGTATAACTTAAATCGGGATATTCAATTTTAGTTATATATAGCATATGAATAATCACTTATTCAACACATAATCATATTCTAGATGTTATGATTTAGCGGTTGGGAAGTGGGACGTGGGTTCAACCCTAACTCCCAAGTTCTAATGACCATCTGCCCTTTCCCCGTGTCATATAATTTATATCATATTTTTCATTTAATAATATAAAAGCAGAATATCTGATGGAATTTGAATTATATTTTCCGTAGGTATCTTCCACCATATACTTCATTTCTGCCGGTGAAAGCTGAGGAAGAGAACCCACAAAAATGTGGAAGGAAGAAGAAAGGATCTCTTCTGGAGAATCTCCTCTTTTCACAGATTACATATCTAGCCATATTTATTATTCTTATTTGCATCACCGAAAGGAATGGGCTCCAAGAAGATCCCCTCAATTTTAACGTGTTGAACATCACAGTTGAAGTCATAAGGTATTTATTTGTGTTCTTGTTTCAAGTTCTGATCGGAATAATTAAATTCATTTCTTTATCAAAAAACAAAAAAAACAAAAAATGAACCATTAATGTGACCGTTGAAGCTTAACCATTTTTTTTATTCACCATTTAACTTTAAAACCCTTCAATTCGTCCCTTAACTTTGTGAATTTAACAATTTAACCATTTAATTTTGTCAGATATGATAATTTAAATCAGAATAATTAATATGACCATTGAACTTTAAAACACTTCAATTTAATCCCTTAAATTTGTGGATTTTACAATTTAACCATTTAGTTTTGTGAGATATGACAATTTAACCATTTGATTTTCTGAGTTTTGTTAATTCATCAATTAACTTTATGAAAAATTTCAACAAAATTTAACCTTATAATGTTAAGTTTGTAGAATTGACAAAGTTGAGTGTTCAAATTATAACTTTAGTCATATCAAAAAAAAAAAATATATATATATATTTATATAGCTTTAATGGTCAAATTAGTGATTACACGTAAAAAAAAAAAAATACATCCGGTTTATGCTTTCAGAGTAAGGTATCTGAGTGTTTTGTTTTTTATTGAAAATTTATGTTTGACCTACACCTAAAAGAGCTTGTAAATATATAAATTCAATCCCACTCAATCACTTTAATCTTTTAAAGTGAGTAGAAATTCAACATTAGATTACTGTCTCGCGGGGTTTAATTTATTAATTTTTTTTCTCAATGTATAGTCATAATGTCTGTAACTTGAACTCAAAGAAACAGAAGTTTATTAATGGCAGATTTCTTTCTTTCTTTTTTTTTGGAAGTGCTTATGGAAATGTGGGATTCTCGACCGGGTATGGCTGTGGGCGTCTGGTGAAGGCCGATCCAAATTGTGTAGATAAATGGTACGGATTTGCAGGGAAATGGAGTGATGAAGGGAAATTGATACTTATTTTGGTCATGCTTTTTGGACGGCTCAAGAAGTTCAATATGGATGGTGGAAAAGCGTGGAAACTAATATGAAGGAAATAACTGTTTGTAAAATCTATCACGGGGTTCATTACATATGAATCTTTTAATTTATATCAATTCACGTAAACTAAATATTATTATCTAAAGGATCCAAAGCAAAATGTAACTATACATTTTGGGACTTTTTAAGTGATTCAACATGAGCTATAAAGTTCATATCTCTAGATATGGACTAGATACATATGAGAATTTTCCATAATTATATTGTGACCCTCCCTTATGTACATATATAATACACTCGAATATTTGCACTTTTTAATGTTAAAAGTAGCAAGAAAGCCGTGGTACTCTTCACAAAATGTCTTTACGTACTGCTGATGCAATTCTAGATTTGTAATTTGGTGTTGAAGAAAACCATATTATGTTTTGTATCATAGCCAGGTTATGAAAACAAGATTCATACGAACCCACTACAAAGAGATCTACATCAAAAACAACAAACTCATACACTAAGGCTCCAAGAGTGAGGATGAATATCATAAAGAGATAGAAATTGCAATGATAAGAGCAAACTTACTAGAGGAAGACTAAGCTAAAATGACTGGACTTCTTTATGGCTTAAATAGAGAAATTGTAGATAGAGTTGACTTACACCACTATGAAGCTCTCAATGACATGGTGCAAAAGGCTATCAAAAGACAATCGAAGAACATGAGAACTTCAAATGGAACTTTATCATATAAGGAGCAAGGGGTTGCTAAGACACCATTCCAGGAGGAGGCACCAAAGTCTAAGACCAATGAAGCCAAACCTCAATAAGGTGATAAGCGTAACCTTCAACCTCAACCTCCTATAAAGAGAGATGTTAAATGCTTTAAATGTTTTGGATAAGGACATATTTCTACTCAGATGAACAGACCGATAGTGAATGTGAAGGAGAGGAGAATGTCATGGAAAGTGAAAACGAGCAAAATCATGGTGACATTCAAGTCGATATTGAGTATGATAATAAAGTAAGAATTGTTGTAAGAATAATCCTTAGTACTCAATTGGAGGATGGAGGGGATGAAACTTAAAGAGAAAACTTATTTCATTCTATATGTAAGGTGTTGGGAAGGCTTTGTAGTGTAATTGTGGATAGTGGAAGTTAAGTATGGTTAGCAAATATATATGGTGGATGGATTGAAGCTTCCACGATAAACCATCCCAAACCATATAGACTTTATTGGTTAAATGAATGTGCAGTAGTGTGTGTAGTTAAGCAAGTGAGAATTCATTTCTCCATTTGGAAGTATGAAGATGAAGTACGTTGTGATGTTGTGTCCATGCATGCAACTCATTTGTTGCTAGGGAGGCCTTGGCAATTTTATAGAACGGTAATCTTTGATGGATTTAAGAACAAGTGCACACTTGAAATGAATGGAAGGAAGGTAGAAATGAAAGCATTAACAACACAGGAAGTCTACCATGAATAAAAAGGAGCTACTACAAAGGATGGAAGAGTACTCTGGTGAAAAAGAAAGAAAAGAGAAGGCGAGTGAAAAAGACTAAGAAAGAAAGAAAAGATAAAGAGAGTGAAAAAGAAAGAAAAGAAGAGAGAAGAGGAAAAAGAATTAAGCTTTCAAAAGATAAGTTTCTTTGCAAAAGAGAGATAAGTCCAAAATGATTTTGTGAATCAAAGATCATCTTATTGATATATAATAATTCCTTATTTCTAATTCTTCTATTATGGACCTCTTTATTCATAATGGTGTTTACCGTCATTTGAAGGACTATGAAGACATCTTTCCGAATTAGATTCCAAAGGCATTGCCACCTATAAGGATGGTTGAGCACCAAATTGACCTTATTCCAGGAGCCTCTCTCCCAAGCAAACCCACTTGTGGAATGAATTCGTAGGAGACAAAGGAACTTCAAAAGCAAGTGGGAGAACATATAGAAAAAGGCTATGAGAGGGAATGCATGAGCTAATGTGCTATGCCTATTTTGCTTGTGCCGAAGAAGTTGCTTGTCCCTAGGTGGATGTGTCTTGATTGTCACACCATCAACACAATAAGCATGAACTATCATTTTCCTATTCCTCATTTGGATGATATGCTTGATGAGATTAGTTGTAGTTAATGGTTTTAAAAAATTGATTTTACAAGTGGCTATCATCAAATTAGAATGAAGGAAGCAGTTGAATTTAAAATGATAATAAAAAAAAGCATGGTTTGTATGAATGGCTTGTTATGCCTTTCAGTTTGACTAATGCACTTGGCACTTTCATGAAATTAATGAACCAGGTCTAAAGGAATTACATTGGAAAGTTTGTTGTTATGTACTTCGATGATATTTTGATCAATAGTAGAAGTATTGATGATCATCTTCTTAAACATTTGAAACTTGTGCTTGATATTCTTAGAAGTGAACAATTGTATGCTAAGATGAAGAAGTGTTCTTTTTATTTGCAAAAGTTACTTTTCTTGATTATATTGTTTCTAAAGGAAACGCATCAAACGTGAGCCACTCCACGACCTCAATTATTCCCTTTCCATATACATTAACTGAAGTTCGGACTCTTAGGACACCATTTGCATAGGTGGTAGAGATACTAAAACTCGTGAGAGTTGTATCAGTTTTGAGCATCAGAATTCTGTCAAGTCCTGTCTGATCAAATGCCCTTTTGTAGTGGACATTGACTGCATTTACAATACAAACTAGAATCTTTCTGAACAATAAGTCTCCTATTTGTAAGCAAACTATAAGAGGTTTTGGGCATGTATCAATCTCCCTTTTAGACCTTCTTTCAATTGCTTTGATCTCTCTTACAGGAAGTCTCTGAGGTTGCTTTTGAAGTCTCTATTTGGCTGGACCCCCTACTTATGTCAAGAACTCTTGCAACTGACCTTCTTTGATTAGTCTCTCTATCTCTCTCTTGAGCTCAAAGCAATCTTTAGTATGGTCTTCATAGTCTCTGTGATATTGGCAAAATTTATTCATGCCCCTCTCTGCCACTAGAGACTTAAGAAGTTGTGGTGGCTCCAGTAGACCTTTCCTCTATATGGCCACCAAAACTTCTACTCTTGGAGCTATCAAAGGCTTGCATATCATGTCAGGAATGGTCTTTTTGTTCTTCTATGGAAGTCCTCCTTTTGGTGGGAGGTCAATCCTGTCTCTCTTTCTAGAGGTGTTCTTTTGTTGTGGCTTTGCCTCAGTTGTTTTGTCCGATGGAGGTGCCAATCTAGTAAAGTGGTGATTTATGTCTTTCTCACACCTCTTACTACTTCGGTAGTTCTTCAAGAACCGCTCTTCAGGTTGATTCCAACTCGAGATGCTTGCCACTAGTAATCCCTTGGACCAGGATTAAGAATTTTTAGTTAGTGTGAACCTGAAGGCCCTACATTTTACATGGTCCAGGTACTCAAAATTCTTGACATAATGGCTTCGTTGTTCCTTCATACTTTGCAGCTATTTAAGGGGGCTTGAACCAGGGAGACATCTTTTTTAGCCTGATTCCATCCATAAAGGGTGATTGTTCAATGAGGTCTACCCGATTTTATGGATCAGGACCTTCAACCACTTCTGAGGTGTTATGAGATGCTTTCCTTCCTCGATTCATTGGTACCTTCATGTTTCTACTTGCGGTCTATTCAAGGTGACCATCTCTGTGTTGGTCTCCTTGAGCTTGTTCTTGACGTTCCCTTCTTTGATTGTGAGACCGCATTCTTAGGGAATGCATTGGTAAATTTGTGGTAGTTTACTTTGATGATATTTTCATATATAGTAAAAGTGTTGATGATCATGTGCACCATTTGAGAATTGTTTTTTACATTCTTAGAAATGAATAATTGTATGCTAACTTGAAGAAATGTTCTTTTTGTTTACAAAAGGTTACATTTTTTAGATATATTGTTTCTTCTAATGGTGTCCAAGTGGATGAGGAAAAGGTAAAGGCCATCAAGGATTGGCCAACTCCAAAGAATGTAAGTGATGTAAGAAGTTTTCATGGGCTAGCATAATTTTATAGAAGGTTTGTTCCTAATTTTAGCTCTATAGCAGCCCCTCTTATTGAAGTTACAAAGGCAAAAGTAAAATTTAAATGGGAAAGTGAGCAAGAAAATGCTTTTCAATTGTTGAAATCTAAGCTTGCATTCGCACCAAAATTATCCCTTCCTGATTTTTCCAAAGTTTTTGAAATTGAATGTGATGCTTTGGGTATAGGGATAATGGCTGTTTTAATGCAAGGTAGAAAATCCATTGTTTACTTTAGGGAAAAATTAAATTTAGCTACATTACGTTACTCTACTTATGACAAAGAATTCTTTGCCTTGGTTAGGTCTTTGGAGCATTGGCAATATTATCTTTGGGCAAAAGAGTTTGTAATCCACACCGATCACGAGTCCTTACTTGAAAGGACAAACCAAACTTTGCACAAGACATGCAAAGTGGATAGAGTTCATTGAAATGTTTCCAAATATCATCAAATATAAGGAAAATGTGGTGGCGGATGCACTTTCAAGAAGGTATACTCTAATCACTACACTTGAGGCTAAGTTACTTGGTT
>JAWZTD010039578.1:0-12721 GCA_035221335.1 Echites panduratus | reverse complement strand
GATAAACTTGAAGCTTCATTAGTACTAATTTGTTATCATCAAAATAAAGTTAATTAAAAGCCTATTAGGGCTTTCACTTCTCATAGGCGATATTCATCGAAGAGTTAGCGAAAACATTAATGGAGTCAATTATGTTGTACATGGCCAAAGCTACTCCATCAGCACCAGTAAAGTTGTAAACCTCTATATTTGTCTTTTCATTGGATCCCTCTTTCAACAAACTGAGTGTACTAGCTTCTAGAAATTCTTCCCTCTGTTCCTCCAAAGGTGAAATAAACATCATCACCATGTAGTTGCAAATAACTTGGATTGAGTTTCGAAATTTGCACAAGAGGTTGATAGCAATAGAGAACTAAATCGGAGGCCAAGAGATATAGAGGCTTTGTCAAATATGGGAGCAAGAGCTTGAAGTTGGAGATGAGTCCTAGTCTTGGAGGAATCTGAACTGGAGCCAATTGAGTAGCCAAGCCACTTCTATAGTAAAGATCACTGTCATGGTGAACAGAGTTGCAGACTAGTGATTCGCAGCTGCTGCAAGCTGTCTTCTTTGCCACATGTAAGTTTTTCATTTTTAAATTGAAGTTGAAATAGGATTTTCACAGTAAGTTGAGGTTACCTTTTTTTGTTTTTTTAAGAGAAAGGAGGGTTTAATTTTTGAAGAGGGGTATCGAGTTAAGAAGAAAGCCCAACCAGGTATGGGTTAAAGTTTTTTTTTTTACTTTGACCAAAACGATGTAGTTTTGAGTTAAACGGTTTTGGTGCTGATTTTAAGTAGAACGTTGTAGTTCCAATAAAATGGGTTGACCCCTATGGGTTGATTTGACTGAATATGTATAATAGATGCTAAAGTTGACGTTCCAAAGGTATGTCCAAAAGTCTTAAGCCTGCTTTTAATTGGCTACTGGAATTTTTCTGGACGATCAGTATAGTGGGGTTAGACGGTCCAAAATTTTAAAGATGTGTTCAAAGTTTGAACAGTCTAGAAGGAGTATTCTTAACAAAAAACACAAGTTAGTCATGAAGCTTAAGATATCAAAGCTCTTCTCAGCCTTGTAAATCGATCCTCAGATAGTGGCAATTTGCTCATTTATAAGCACATATTCAATCAAAATACCACCTTTTTGCACGTGCTCAAATTTAAGACCATAATCAAGTAAATTATGTTTCATCCAAAATAGTTATGCACAAAGACTCCACCAGAATACATTTTTCGTTAGCTAAGGAAGGTAAAATAAATGCTTACTCCATGGTAAGATACAAAAGACAATCTTAAACATATATTTCAATACTGTTAGCTTCAACTTAGAAACCAACATCAAATAGGAAAGAAATAATAGAACAAATCAAAAGTCTAGAATATCACAAACAACAGTCATAAGATCCCATGAGATATCTAAGAAAACAATTGATAGCATATAGATGAGATTCCTAAAAACATATATGAAAACTAGCATGTAAAAACACAATAAACATAACACCCGATTTAATTAGTAGATAGATAGAGTAAACTACCTATTACACCTCGAAACGTGCTTTCATCTACCTTCTTTGTTTGTTTACCAAAATGAGAAGCATCACAAATTATATCTTTCTGAAAATGAATTTTAGTAAAACCTCTAACACGATCATGCTTAGATAATTCACTAGGCAAAATAATACCAACAAGATCAAGTCTATAATGCCACAAATAAGATACATCATTAGCATCATTTAGCCAAGCATTCCATATCTAAAGAGATAAAATCATCAAAATGAAGTGTGTAAACATTACCAAACTATTTCCAAGAGCTTCATTAAGAAAAGAAATAAGTCCTTTCTAGAGATAACATATAAGTCACCATTACAAAATTGACAAATACTCAACAAATTTTATTTGAGTTTCTCAATCAACCATACACTTATAATGATAAAGATATACCTTACCTATGTAACCAACTTGAAGAAATATATCTTTCTTACTATCACCAAAGGTAACAAACTCCAACCTTGGGAAAAAGATATGTTGAGCATCGACTATCAAGAAACCATTTTGTATCCTTGAATTTGAATTTTTGATTGAACTTCAAGTATACCTACATCCAAGTAGAAGAGGAAACTTTTGGTACTCAAATCTTTTTAGGTCCTTGAGGGTTAGTGTTGACATGGTCTATGACTCTCCAAATAGATTTAATTCTGGATTCAATCTTTCTTTTGGCATGACATCTTATAACAACATAATCAATTCTATTACGATATGAGCAACACACATTTGGCACACTAATAGATGAAGATTTAATGAAGTGATTTCTAGTGTGTGTATGCTTGTGGGTGAGTGAATATCCGAATCCATTTTTTTATCTCCATAGGTTTTTTGAATACCAAGTAGTTTGTCTAAATTTTGCTTCCCACATGTGAACTTAGGTAGTTCAAATCATTTACTTTCTTTTTCAATAAATCATCCTCAACAAGTAAGGTGTCAAGAACATTAACTTTGTTTATAAGCTCATTCTTCTCAATAACAAGAGAGTCAATGGAGCAAGTGAGTTGTTTTTTGTTTTCTTCTAAACTATGCAAGGTTACTAACAAATTCTTGTTTCCCTCTTGAAAACGGTTATTTTCTTCAATTAAAATTTCAACCTTTTTTCCTAAACTCACATTTCTTTTGTTTAATTTCTAAACTTCATCAAGTAATTCATTCAAGACATCATAAGGATCATTATTATGAGTATCACAATCATTTTGAGGAGTATAATCTTTTACCTCATCATCGAAGGCCCTGAAGCAAATATCTCTTTCTTGTTGATCCTCATTACCTTATCTTCACTATAATTTTGTTCCCATGATGTGGCGAATGCTCTTCCCTTTTTGTTGGTTGATGCCTTTTCTTGTTATTATATGGGCATTCTACAATCAAATGTTTGGTGCAATTGCAATTGTAGCAATGCCTAGGGTGTGCATTGTTGCTGGACTCTTCACTTTGATTCTTTGGAGCATTTTTCTTGAAGTCCTTCTTAAAGTACCCTTTTTTATGGGCACTTTTGAACTTCTTCTCTATCATAGCAAGTTTATCATCATTGATTTCATCTTTCACATCAGTGGAAGAGTCATCTTTTCCACTTTCCACACTGATGGATTTGAAAGCCAAGGATTTCGTCCCTTTATCTTCTCCTCCAAGATCAGCCTCCCTCATGAGTTTCATTTCATGTGTAAGGAGAGATTCAATAAGTTCCTCGGTTTGTAGAAGATTTAGGTCCTTTGATTCTTCAATAGCAATAACTTTTGATTCCCAAGCCTTTGACAATGAATCAAGTATCTTTCTATCTTGTTCACCCATTGACTTTAATCTGTTGGTGATGTTTCTGAATCTTATGAACATTTTGGTGATAAATTCATTTTGCTTCTCTTTGAACAATTCATAGTCTCTAACGAAAAGTGCAAGCTTTGATTCCTTCACTTGGTTGGTCCCTTCATGAGTTACCTCAAGTAGGTTCCACATTTGATTCTCGGTT
Organism: Echites panduratus; assembly: GCA_035221335.1. Lineage (NCBI taxonomy): Eukaryota > Viridiplantae > Streptophyta > Magnoliopsida > Gentianales > Apocynaceae > Echites > Echites panduratus. The sequence continues at coordinate 9,233 of JAWZTD010039578.1, read as the reverse complement.
TCGCAACCATTCACTTTATTGTATTCCTTTACATCAAAAGCACATGATAGAATATTCATAATTTGATAATTGAGACTCACTTTCTTTTCATCTTCATCATCAAATTTGTCTTCCTTCCTAGGCACAAGATCATCGTTTTCCTATTTTGTAGGAACAATGCCACCATTTGAGATAATATTCCATAATTTATAATTAATAGAGACAACATAGATACAGATAAGCTTTTTCCTACAACTATAATTAGTTCCATCACATAAAGCGGGTCTATAGGTAGGAGAGCCTTCGACATAAGGTAAGTTGCTTGAAAAAGCCATTTGATCTTTTCCTTCAAGGGGTGTAATCCAAAAATAAAAGGCCTGCTTTGATACCAATTGAAAACCCCAGGGGGGGTGAATTAGGTTTTAAGAAAAACTTTTTCAAAGTGAAAAATTAAACTTTCTCTCTTAAAAATGAAAAATTATTTGGTTTGGGCAAATTATCAAACACTTATTGTGCAAAGATGTCACTTAATAGATTTTTCAAGAAATAGAAAGATAACTATTAAGGGCCACAAACCCAAGTTTTTCAAACAAATACAAACCAGGATAATCAATTCCATGGATTTTGTGTCCCAAAGACAACCTAGTGCAAAACAAATCAAACTAGGATTGCCCTACTAAGGGTTTTGTGTCACCAAGGCAACCTAGGAACCACAAAGCAATATACAATAGAAATAGGTTTAAAGAACAATTCCCTTGGGAGTGAGATGAATACAAATTAAACCCTAGCAAATCCCCTTTAATGATTCTTGATGAAGAGTAAAGAAATTATAAAATCCAAATTGCTCTACCTTCTCTCTTAAATGTATGTTAAAGATGTAAACTTTGTATGTGAGAAGTTATGTGAAAAATGGCTGAAATGGCTTTTTATGGATTAGAGAGAAACTATGTCAAACGCCTATAATCTGTACGTTTCATACCTTGAGCTAGACAGGAATGGACGGTCCATTTTAGGAAAATTTACTTCCAAAACTTGTCTCGTAGCTCCCTGGAAAGGTATTGGATCCTGATTTCAAAACTTTGGATTGTCCATTCCTTTGCATGAGTGTCCAAAAGTTCTACAACATCATTGCTTGATATTGAATAACTTTTGAAGCTTAATCTCACTATATGGAGATAAAAACATTTGTAAATACTTTTCATTTTAAAACAACTTATTTATAAAACATTTTCATGCTCAAACTATGGTAAAGATCTTTTGTCAAAATATGAGCTTGATAACTTAAACAAATAAAACCATTTTGATAAATCATTTCATAATCAATTTAAAATCAAGAATCATCAACTCAAAGAAGACTAGGTACAAAGATAGAGTTAATTACCTAACCAAGCTTCCTAAACTACTTCTTCAATTTTGAAGCCTTCAATCTTGTGAAGTCTTGAACTCTTTGAAGACTTTCTCATTAAGCATCACAAATCGAGTGTTGAAGAACACTTTTATATATTCCAATAACCTACTAATATTCACACTTTGAATCTCATTAGTCCCTGGTATGTTATCATCTAATTAAAGTTAATTAAAAGCCCATTATGGCTTTCACATAGGTCATTCTAACTAGCCTAAACAAACATATAGATGAAATCTTGCGATTTGATGTGTTTATGAAGATACTTGAATCCAAAAATCAAATCTCCTATCTAAGAAATCACGTTATCTCTTGGTATCCGAGCTATGGTTCTTTATCTAAATTTTTTACTATCTTTAATTGCTTTATTATGTGCTTGGATCATGTTTGTTTCATTGAAATCTCATGATCTAGTGTTTGTTTTATGATTTTGTTCCTCTACATCTATCCTACTCTTCTATTTGGGATCTTTGTTATATGGATCTAACCTAAGGCAAAGAACAATGGTTGATTCAGTGTGTTTTGTGATTGTTCTTCTTCTTTGATCCATACAAACAAAAAATACAAAAAAAAAAGGAAAGAGTGTTATAGCCCAAATTGAACAAAAAAGACAAAAAAAAAAGAGCCAAAAGAAAGAAAAATAACGGGTGAGAAAAATTAAAAAAAAAAATCTAAGAAAAGAAGAAGAAAATTGTGATTTGAAGTGTGATCTCATGTGATTTGAGCAATTGAATGTTTGAGGAAGATTTTTTTGATTGAATTTTAAGTGGATTTGCCATTGTTTCATTATCTTGGTTATGTTGAATTGCCATTGTAGAGATTTTTTTATCATAAATTTCTTTGACCTCTAGATGTTTGTTATAATTCCTATCATCTAATTCCTTGGATTCTAAGTTTCATATCACTTGAATTGTTTTGATTGACCTATTTTCTCAACTCTTTGGTTCTAAGTTGATCTTTGTTGACTATTTGATTAAATTGTGTTGATTGATTGGTATCTTAACCTAAGTGGTTGACATTGTTCAAGTGAGTTAATTAAGAACTTCAAGAAGAGTTAGAGTGAGAAAAGGCTAGGGTGGTGAGATTCTTAGATTGAAGAAAAGCCATTGTGAAAAGTGAAACACTAGAGAAAATGAGGTTCTCTATAACAATTTTTTGTTGGCGAGACTTTTGATTCTAGGAACAATGATGAACAAGAAGCTTCTCCTTCATCACATCCTTCAAACTTGGTAGATGATCATGGAGGATTTGCAAACCTTTTGGAGAAATAGAAAGGATGACTAGGTAAATTTCAAAGTAAATGAGAAAGGAAATGCCAAAAGAACTTTCCAACAACATAAATGACAGGAAAAGGGAATTTAATTCAAGACTAGAACAAGTGGAAGAAAGACTGAGCAACAAGGACACCAATTCTCCTCCTCCATTGAGAAACAAATTACCTCAAAGAGTTACCTCAAAGAGGAAGAGGAAAAGGGAACCAACAAAGAGTACCACCAAGAAGAAGACATTTGCAAGCATAATATGGTGAAGAACAAACCATGAATGAAGATTTTGATGATAAATGGAAAGATAAGAGACCAAAAAGGCCAAGAAGAGATATGACATTGACAAAAATCTTGGGAGGATCAAACTAACTTTGCCACCTTTCTATGGTGGAGATTATCCAAATGCTTACTTGTGAATGCTATTTTTTCTAAAGAAAAGAAGCTCAAGTTGGCCATTTTTGGGTTCATGGACTACACCATTGTGTGGTGGGATCACTTGGTAATTGCAAAAAAAAGGAAAGATGCACCACCTATGGAGACATGGGAGGACATGAAGGTGCAATTGAGGTGCGGTTTGTTCCTAAACATTACGAAAGAGATCTTCATCATAAACTCCAAACTCTCACACAAGGGTCAAAGAGTATTGATGCTTACTACAAAGAGATGGAAATGGCAATGATTAGAAGCAATCTTGTGGGAAAGGAACCCAAAGCAACCATGGCAAGATTTTTACATGGTTTGAATAAGGAGATAGGGATATGCTTGAGTTGCAACACTTTGATGATTTGGAGGAGGTGATAAAAGGCAATCAAGATTGAACATCAAATCAAGAATAGGAAATCACACTATGGGAAGACCTTCAATTGTTCGAACTATGGAAATTCAGCTATCGAGACAACAAACAAAATAGTAAGTCACACTATACAGGTGGTACTGTAGCATCCGACGATGGATGGAGTTACAGTAGCTTGCCCCACTCCATTATTTTTGCAGCTGTAAAGAGCACAAATGGAGCTGGCACTTTGTTCTAGGTGCCGAACAGGGTGCCATGTTGCATGTTTCTCACCATTTTGAGCTCATTTTGTCTAACAATCTTGTAGTATTCATTTTATGTCTGCTTGGCATGTTTTAGTATGAATTAAGGCTCTCTTTAAGCTTCTAAAGAGTGTGACAATCAACATTCTTTGTTCCCATAATTCTTCATGAAGTCTTGGTGTTTTCCAACATCGCTTCAATCTTCAAGTTTGTTCACTTCATTTGTCTTCATTTTTCATTGAACTTGAAATGTTGAGCCTTGATTGCATTAAAACTTCCATGAATGTTGTCTTTGAATGAACTTCCTTTAATAACATCATATCATATTCAATCAAAGTTTCGGTCATTCCTAGGGTCACATCAAAGAGGAAGAAAACAAAATTGAAAATAAAGTGAGTTTCTATGCAAAAGGAAGAGAAGTAAGACATGTTTTTGTAAATATAAGGTCCATGACATTGCTTATGTTTAAACATTCTTTAATGTCTTCTTGTAATGTGACGAGGATCAAGGAAGGAATGAATCCTATGAAGATAAGCATTTCAAGTATGAAGAAGTCTTTTAGAAAGTTTGAAATAACAATTAGAATTGAAATGGCTTGACAACTGTTGAAAATGGTCGATGTCGTCTGTTTGATCATGTTAGCACACCGCACCGCACTAACGCCTAACTTCTGAGGCTAACTAATGCTAGCACAACTTGGGCAGGCCAGTGCCAGTGCTATATTGTGCCAACCCATGTTTTTTTTTTTTTTTAACTTTTCTTGGTTTTCATGTATTTTTAATATATTTTGAAAGGTTTTTTGTGTCTTTAACACCAAGAACATTTATTAGGTTAGATTATTGATGATACACTATAAATACATCCTTATCTTTGTATTAGACAATCAACCATGAATTAATCAAAAACATATTATCTCTTTGAGAGTTTTCTCTTGAAAGATCACACATGATATTCTATGAGGGTTTGTGCTTAGAACTCTTCTAGGGTTCTTGGACAATTCTTAGGCTTCTTACACTTTTGGTTGGGGTGATATTAGTTTACCAAAATCAAGTCATTGGTTGGTGTTGTAAGACAACATAGGTCAATGAAACAATCATGATCTTAGATGAAGTCTTGGGAACTTGTCTTGTGATAGAATCCAAGGAATTGAGTCATTGATATGAGAAACATCAATTCAAGGAATCACATCATTTTGGCATCAGAGGGTGGTGTCTTGAGGAAAGCAAAAGCTCTGATGCCAAAATGATATGAATCCTTGGAATTGAAGTTTCTCATAGTCATGGCTCAATTACTAAGATTCTATCACAATAACAAGTTTAATAGATTTTCATCAATATATTCAACTTTAGTGATTACCTTAACCAATCTAATGAATTTAAAGACAATTCTACACCCTAAACCAAAGTGAAGAAAGCCTCAAAGAAGTTTCTTAGGAACCCTAGATTGTTCTTGAAGAAAACCTCACAAGTAGATCAATTTGTTCTTTCAAGTTTTGCTTTCAAAGAGACATGTTATTTTTTTTTATTGATAAAAGACATCTATGATATACAATTGAAAGGGGATATTTATAGGATCAAAGTTAATTATAATTAGGTCCTAGAAGAAGTTTAAAATACAAAACAATCAATAAAACACATTAAAAGTGGCAAGAAAAACAAGTAAAATTGTAAGCTGTCTGGCAAGGATTGTGGTTGCCAGATGCCTGTCCTAGGACTGACGGTAGCACCGGTCAGCCTCAGCATCTCCAATTCTGCAGGCTGGTTGGAAAGGCAAAACAACTAAGAGTTACCGGCACCAGCTGTAGCTTGAACTAGTTGTGAAGAAACTTGGCCATTTTTGGTCCTTCTTCCTTCCTCTTTGCTTGTCTTCTTTTAGGTCTTCTTCAGGGGCTCTTCGAAGGTTGTTTTGATTATATTTTAAGCTACATCATAACTCTTGAACATCATTAAAATCATCAACCTTGATGACATTAAATTCCTCCTTGAATAAACACCAACATCAAGCATAACTTCATCAAACAAGGGATCATCAACAAGTTGTCTTCTTTGTTGAACTTCAATGTCTTTATGCCTTCTTCAAACTTGCAATGTTTATCTTCATAAGCTTCATTCCTTTCTTGATCCCCATCATTCCATCCTTTGAAAAGATTTGTCCTTAAATCTTCAAGTCTTGAAATGCAGGTCTTATCCTTGTAAGCAAACTTCCAAGTTGTTTCAATCCACAAGAAGAAAATTGGTTACATATGGCGGCCCTAGTAAGGGCACCGTAAAAGCTTTATACAAAGGTTTTTGGGCCTTCGAGAATACTGGAGTAGCAAAAAAATTCGACGAAGAAAAGATTGTCGTATATACTATATATGACAGTATAGATTATGATCTAAATTTGGCATTGCAAAAAATCTTTTATGACTATTGTAAAAAATAAATTGATACGACTCCAACAGTCGTATATACTCAACAAAGAAGACAAAATAATAAAATAAGAATGTAAAGTAATAATGAAAATAATATTATAACTATATATCAATGACTTATATATAAGGGTAATGCTAAAAATAAATAAATAATAATTAATATTTATAAAATGAAAAATAACACATAGGTGTATTATATAAAATAAATTGAGATTATGAATTCTTTTCACAAAATAAGAAAATATTAATGTAAAGTAATAATGAAAATAATATTATAACTATATATCAACGACTTATATATAAGGGTAATGTTAAAAATAAATAAATAATAATTAATATTTATAAAATGAATAATAACACATAGTAACTTTTTTTTGAGTTTTTTTTTCATATTTTTTATTCAAAATGAATTTAAAATGTTACTTGTGTCGTCATATATAATTAAGACTTATATAAATAGGTATATTTACCTTTTTTTTTAAAATAGAATCAGTATTTATTCAAAATGTAACTAAATTAAAATGCTAATCGAAATTGTACACTAATAGTATACATAGAAAAGACATTGACATAAAAATACAAAAGTTCAAGCTCTAGGTTGGATCGGACCTACCAATTTTCACCAATCACCAATAGTTGGATCTACAAAACCTGTGCTTGAGATTACAATAGTTCTAGTTAAAAAAAATTGTATACAATACTATTTTTTAAACCTAATATTATCTTAATTATAAATAAAAGTAACAAGAATATTTTAAATATACTAATATAATTGTATTACAATAGTTCTAGTTGAAAAAAAAAAATGATAACTATGCATGACTTCATAGAAAGACATGAAGGTGTATGAACAAATCTAGCATGTTTATAGGATTAAATGTCATATCAATACAAATCAACATAACTATTTGGATGACTTGTGCTAATAACTCAAACCCAACAGAATTATACCAGAATCAGTAATGCTCTACATATTAGAAAAACAATCCAATATTATGTCAGTAATTGAAGCTTCTGCCTCTGCCACAAAATCCTTCAACATCAAGGGTTCAAATGTCAAAAGTAATTGTGGTAAAATAGAAATTTAATTGAAATCAGAAAATTAAATTCAAGCATGACAATATCCTTAACACGCTTCCTTCACAGACAACAGGCCCACTCATGCATAAACAAACATCTCTTTTTCATGTTGATAAAAGTAGACTGAGACGTTTTTTTTCATTCATATTACCGAGAGAAAAAGGCAGAGTGAAATTTGATGAAAAAAAAAACTGGTTTATCGAATGGCACGTTTGTCTTCCTCGATGAATCAAAAGGAAGGGATTTCAAAGGCTTTGAAGCAACTTCAAAAAATTCTTCAGCCTTTGAAGCATCCACAACAACAATAACTTGGAAAAGAAAAAATCAAAATAATATTATTATTGAATTATATAATGTTAATAGTTTAAAAACATTCACACAAGTATAGAAACATTCCAATACATAGGCAAAATACCTTGGATTAATTCTAAAGCTCACATCAACAATTACATTTTCTGTTCTCATAACAAAATTCAACATATATTCCTAACTCAACAAGAACATTTTCTAACTCAAAAAGATTTTAACTTTCCAGATTCATTTATAAGCACAAGCACTATTGCATTTGTGAAACAATGGACGAACCTTTCTCTCAACTCGAAGCCTTTCAACTTTCTACTATTTGCCAGAACATTAGCTAAAATTGAGAAGAAAACACCATGTAACTTTTGTTTAGACAAGCATGAAATTAATTCTATTATAATGTCCAACCCCAAAGAGTAACTAAAAGCAAAAGAGTCTCACAAAATAGAGTAGCATATCTTTAGAAAACATCAATCAGAAATATCAAACAGAAATGCAAATATCCTCGCTCCAAAACACCCAATAGATAATACAAAGAAATAATAGTAAAAGGCTAATTGCATTAAACGTTGGGTGCATTAAACAATGTTAATCATTTAACATACATTTTAACACTTCCTGGTAACACAAGAACTAAAAATAGGATGGACAACCTTCAGTTTCTTAAATTGTTTAACCATTTTTATGATCAAATCCCTTTTTCTAAGTTGATTATAGCTCTGTCTTTAACAAAAATGAACCATATAAGGTTAGTGACAAGTTCAAATAATTCATTTGTTAAGGAAATATAAGGTTGTAAGGCTGAAGACCCAAACCAAGCAAACAATTATGCTTCAGAAGATCCATTCAGCCACAAAATATTGGAGATCCTGTTTGTAAAACATTTATAACAGGAAAAGCCAGGAAGGGAAAAATGCATAAGCAATGAAACTAAACAACGATCAATCACCGAAAGTGTACAAAATTCGAAAGCCAAGGAAACTCTAGGATATCCATGTAGTACCCCTCAAAGCCTGTTGTATTCAACACCACACCATGCCCAATCTAATAGGGCTTCATAAATTTGCCTTGGGAAATGGTTATTGAAAACCAATTCACAAAGGATACTTGATTACAGATTTACAAAATCTCAAATAGAATTAATTATTTTATAAAATTTTAAAAATAAAATCCAAAATTCATGAATGAATTAGAAAAACAGCTCTTGCTCTATTAAGAGTCAACAGGCAAACATATTTCTCTTAGTGCGGATGCATGCGTTTCCAAAGACTAAAGAGAGACATCTCATCATGTTCAAATAATCATGGAATAAAACACCAACTAAGCAGGGTAAAGGCATGCGACAAGCATAACCACCACGAAATTTTCCATCTTTCTATTTTTTTAATCTAATATCTATGACAATTAGATCAACAATGTAATTTAAAAACTACAAATATGATATTTATTTGTTAAAAAGAATAATAATAACAAAGGCCAACATAGAAATACAAGGTGATAAATCAACTATAGGTACCACAATGCCATCGTGGTGGCTATGAAGTAAAGAATGGATATGATAAAGACCAAGGAGCTTTGATTGAAACAACTTGAAAATATGCTTACAAAGATAAAGTTTATGTTTCAAGAATTGAAGATTTTGAGGACAAATTTTTGAGGAGGTGGAATGACGATGGCCCATGTCCAAAAATACCAAGTGGACCTATCACAAGATCAAGAGCTTCAAAGTTAAGACAAGCATTGATGATCTTCA
>JAWZTD010039557.1:0-12733 GCA_035221335.1 Echites panduratus | reverse complement strand
TATAATATATATACCCCGTCAAGGTATGTGAAAGTCATTTGTTTGCACGAAACCAAACAGAAAGATCAACGATCAAGGCTGGCAACAATTCTAACAAATAACTATACTATGTGCCTGTGAAATTGTGCAATAACATGTGTTCTAGAACGGTGGCTTGGCGGGGATCAGTCCCCAGTTATGTTACTCTACATTTTTGTTTACACAAATTAAGAATTGAAATAAAAATTGTGCTGCAACCCAAGTTAAATTGCCATTTGAACTTATGAATTTCTTTAATTTTGTAGAAATTAAAAGATATAACCTTGTATGGATAATTTGTCAAATTTATAAAGTTAAATAGTTTAATTAATATATTTGATAGTTGAATAATCAAATTGAAAAGAAGAAAAGGATACAATTTCAGTGACTAAATTAATGATTATGTTTTTTGTTCGGATCAATCCCTGAGAATTTAGACAATAAACAAAAACAATAACAGAATATGTAGAGAAAATAAGAACACAAAAGAGATTTACACATTTCGGTCAATTTGACCTACGTCTACGGGTGAAGAGGAGCAAAATATTTTTCATAGACCTACGTCTACGGGTGAAGAGGAGCAAAATATTACTACTATGAAAAAGGATATAGGTATTGGAGAAAAACCCATAAACCTTATAAGGGAAGAGAGAATTCAAGAGTATATAAAATACCTTTGGTGGGTACACCTTGATACACTTCGGTACATATTGGTACGATTTGGTACACATTGGTACATATTAATCTAAAAACTCTTGATGTCTATTTATAATACTCAAGGAAGGCAAAACTCTCTTCCACAAACAATATGGGATAAACAAACTTTTCCTAAACCATGTAGGATAAAGCCATTACTAACAAATCCTAAATCATGTAGGATAAAGGCACTCTTAACAAATCCAAAAACATATAAGATCAAGGCATTCCTAACCGTTTTATTTTTATATTAGTTGTATTTATATACACTACGTATCACTTTCTATCCATTGAATTCTATTAAAATTTTTAGTTTTAACATGTGGCACGTTAAAGTATTACAAAGAATATATATATATATATATATATATATTCATATCTCAATAAAGCACTCTAGTAGAACAATTTTCTATCTCGATGGAGAAAATTTTTAATCATATATATCTTTTGCACCACATTTGCTGCCTTTATAAGCTTGCATTTGTCCAAATTTAAATTTTTGGACAGTTGCCCACTAATATTGTCTAATAAATGTGGATTTGGTTGTCGTCAACTTAGATGGTTCGGGATGTTTTTGAAGCCTTTGAGTTCTTGCACACAATCCTTAGGATTCTTGCACACAAGCCTAAAGAAGAATAATTCCTCAAAGGCCCTGCGATGACTAAATCAGTAGGGAATAAGATTGGTAGAGAAAGAAACTCTAGTTTAGAGTGAGAATTACATATATGTAAATGAATTTAGATTTGACTATTGATAGATAAATAATTTGGAGGGAAAAGAATAAAAAATTCAAATATGAATTTACTTCTTTGCAACTTGTAAGTAAAATATTAATATTATATGACAATTTAATTAATAAACATAAATATTTTCTGATATTTTATATTTATTATATTATAAATGTGTAGTATACACCACCCACCAACGTCCTTATGGATTTGATCGATCAGTCAAAGTTTGTTTAAATTGATTTACCTCTTTGCGAGCTAGAATCACATGGCTTATTTAGCTAAAGCACATCCTTGAATAACGATTGCAAGCTTTCACGATATCCAAATTACTAACATATAAACCAACCCATGAAGAATTTCTTAAGTGTGTAACTCATTATATTTGAAGGAGACCAGATCAATTCTTTTTTTTGAGTTCTAAGGGAAAATGTTTGAAGGGTTAAAGGTTGATATGAAAAAGGTATGTAATAAAATTAACAAGCACGCCACTCCCTTTGGACAACTCGCTCCTCCTTGGACATCCTGCATATGCGAGATGTCCTACTAGATGTATTCGCCAATACTTTATTCCTATCCCATGGGATGGAAAGCTACATTGAAGACATTAAATGTTCAATAGTAATCACTCTACACCCGGATGACAAGATGTCTTGGGGGTAATACGTGAACGAGCACCATTCTAATGGCCAGAAATTAAATTACCACTCAGTCTCTTGTCAGAACAAGAGATGACCCTTGCTGTTGGCCACGTGCTAAAACCCAGAAAACCACAAGAATGCCACTCCTTGGCTTCTATGAATAAGGACTTCAGCATATAGCCGGGTAAGGTATTTGGACCTCATTTAAAATTAAGTCTATACTTACTTTAATCCTTTCATAATTTAAGCTTCGGAGCAATCCTAGGAGAGACTCTCCTGGAACTCTACTCTCTTACAACTGAAAACTCCGTCGTCAGCTCAGGCCCGGATTGCAATCCTCTCTTCGAACTTTTCATACATCATCAGATTGGTTCTGTTACCGGGAAAACTTCTTATCAATGACGCTACATGAGCAATCGGAGAAATTAGGAAAAAAAAGAGGAAAAATAGGAAAATCAAAACATTCCTTCCTTCCCATTGATGATGATCAAATCGAAGAAATCTGCAGAGGTGAGCCCATCACTCCAGCCACCATCTAGAGAAGAGAATCCAATATCCCCAAAAGAATCTTAACTAAGCAGAGATTGGGGTCTACAGGGGTTGGCACTTCCGAGGTCAAAGACCTGAGAAGAGTCCTTAACTTCAAAAGGGGGTTGATTGAAGAACTCCCTTCTGATGATCCTTAGAAGATACGGAGGCTAGAGGAGGAGCTACAGATAGCCAATGAGCGAAATCAAGTAATGATGGAATGGGCAAAGCTCAGTCAGAAAATGGCCATGATAGGACACACATTACCACCCCCAGTACCAATACCGACTCCTTCAACAACACCTTCCAGAAAAGTCCCTAGCGACAAGAACATGCCAACCAAGCCATGACAACCGGGGCCTAAATAAGTTGAAAGAGATACCAAAACCTAGGACAAGCTGGGCTCACAAAAACAAAGTGAAGCCTGGGGCTCCCAAAAGCCAAGTAGGAGAGTCAGGAAATCTATCGAGCAGCGGTGGCCAAGCAAGAAAAGACCGTGAAAGTACCCACGTCTCGAGGGTCAGAAGGACAAAAACCCCTGAAAGAAAAAGGTCAAGAAGTAGGTTGAGATCACCCAAGAAAGGGCCAATTACGAAATCACCTTTCGTAAAATGAATCCGGGAGGCACCTCCCAACCCCGATTTCAAGTTGCCTGCTCTACCCTTATACACAAGGAAATGAAGGGCATAAGATCATTTGTGTAGGTATGAACAGGCAATGGGAGTCATCTCCATGAAATGCAAAGCCTTTGTAAGCACCCTTGGTGATAAAGCAACGACGTGGTTCACAAATCTAAAACCCGAATCGATCAACGACTGGTAGACCAAAAAGAATTCCTTTCCAGGTTCGGGATCGCAGGAGCTTTAGCCAAAGACCAGAGGGACCTTTTCAACATTAGACAACACCAGGGAGAGAATATTGAAACATACATCGAAAAATTCAAGAAAGTCTATGACGACATTGATGGGGTGGCTATGGAAGTAGCATTACATTCTTTCATCCACAGAACCGCATCAACCTATCTGAAGATGAAATTCCACATTAGGCCCCCTAAGACGATCGCTGAGATGTTTGAAGTAGCAAGAAAGTTAGCGGTTTCCCAGCAAGAGGGATCTTGCCATCCTGCAAAAAAGAAAATTTGCTCCCCCAAACAAGAGGGTGAGGAAAACAGAGACTTTTACCCCTTTGATGACCCCAAACCCCTTAACCCCGACAATCGGGACAAGAGGAACTCATGGAGATATTGAGCTTTCTATAAGGATCATGGTCACTCAACCGAGCAACGTTTACAGTTAAAAAGGGCCATTGAAAGACTACTTAGGAGTGGACACTTGCAGGAATTCAAAGCTGATGCCCCCCAGCATAACGGGAGAATGGAACGTCAGGTAGAAGAGCTGGTTGTTAATATGATGTCAGAATCAATTCCCTCCAACACCCAATTCCAAAAACAAATCCATTCGTTAAATCAAATCTTCTTCTTGGTCGAAACAACCAAAGGAGACGAGACAATCTTCTTCAAAAGGAGCAAGCAAGCCCCCACTATAGCAGCCAAGTCACACCCAATAAGCATCAAGGCATAACTCAAAATGGATTGGATGGATAATTGGAAAGTGAAGAGAATATTAGTAGACACAGGTGCGAGTAGAGACATTCTCTACTACTCTTGTTTCAAGGCGATGGGGATACCGGACTCCCACTTGACTCCACATGAGGGGACCTTGGAAGGATTCACCAACTATAAGGTCCAAGTCGAAGGAAGCATCGATACAAAAGTTCGACTAGGAGTTGGGACTAATAGTCGGGTTGAGACGGTAAGCTTCCTAGTCATATACTTAAATTCTCCCTATAATGCCATCTTTGGTTTGACTTTCTAGGTGACTTTCGAAATGGTCTGATCCATCCCTCACCAAAAGGTCAAAATACCTTCTCACGAGCAAGTTATCATGCTCGAGAGCAATCCCAAAGATGTTTTGTGACATTAAATGGCATTCCAAAAGAGAAAAAGGAATGGAGCTCTGTCAAGCATGGAACCCATGGAGATTGCACAATTTGAGAAAAAAATATGCACCTCAGAAAGAAGGGACGAAACAATTGAAGTGGAAATCAATCTCACATACCCTGAGCAGAATGTTAAAATTGGGGCTTCTCTTTCCACAGAAGAAATGCAAGCATTGGCAAAACTTTTAAAGGAATATGCCAATACCTTTGCCTGGAAAGTGAATCAGATGCCAGGGATAAGTGAAGAAGTTATGGTCCATCACCTCAATATCGACCCCACCTTTAAAGTCAAATAACAAAAACGCATAAATTCGAACAGGAGAAAGAGGCTGCCATGAAGGAAGAAATTTCGGAGCTAGCATAAGCAAAATTAATTAAGGAGATCAAATACCCCACATGGCTAGCCAATGTGGTGATGGTCAAGAAAGCAGCGGGAAAATGGAGAATGTGTTTAGACTTCACGGATCTAAACAATGCTTGTCTGAAAGACTGCTACCCACTCCCAATGATAGACTCCTTGGTAGACTCAACAGCCGAACATCATCAAATAAAACTTAAAGCTGATGATCAGATCCACACTTCTTTCCTTAAAGGAGGGAGCATATATTGCTACAATGTCATGTCCTTTGGTCTAAAGAACGCATTAGCCACCTACTAGAGGATGGTAAATTTGATCTTCCAAACCCAAATAGGAAGGAATATGGAGGCCTACATCGATGATATGGTTATCAAGACTCATGAGGGGGTTGCCACCTGTAGGATTTGCGGGAAACGTTCGATAACTTGAACAACTACAATATGAAACTAAACCCTGCCAAATGTACCTTTGGGGTAGAGTCTGGAAAAGTCTTGGGTTTCATGGTAACACAATGAGGGATGGAGGTCGATCCCTAGAAGATCTCAGCAATCATCAATATGAGAGAACCATGGTGCAAAAAAAGAGGTCCAGAAGTTGACGGGGTATGTAGTGGCCCTGGGAAAGTTCCTATCCCGATCTGTGGAAAGGTGCCTCCCATTCTTCCAAGCACTCAAAGGAGCCAAGAAAGATTTTATCTGGACTGAAGAATGTACCAAAGCATTCCAAGAATTAAAAGAATACTTATCTCACCCTCCACTTCTCGTAAGTCTAAGTGTGGGGGAGGTCTTGTACTTGTATATCGCGACTTCCAACTTAGCAATAGCCGTGGTTTTGCTTAGGGAAGCAGAAGGAGAACAATTGTCAATCTATTATGTAAGCGAGGTTCTTCAGGAGGTTGAGATTCATTATATTAATGCAGAAAAATTAGCTTATGCCTTGGTCATTGCTTCCAGGAAGCTAGAGTTTATTTTGACTGCCATACAATAAATGTTTATACAAACACACATTTAAAGCAAATCTTTCATAAACCAGACACATTTGGAGAATGTTGAAATTTTCCATAGAGCTTAGTACATACGACAAAATTTTATCCCCTGAAAAGCAATTAAAGGGCAAGCTCTGGCCAATTTCGTAGAAGAAATGACAATCGATCAAAGACCCTTGACCTCTCTCGATCAAAAAAGACCCCACTATGAAGAGGAAATCCGAAGGAATTCATGGACCCTATCAGTGGACGGAGCCTCAAATCAAGAATGCTGGGGGGCAGGGATTAGCAATGGCAACGGGACGGGTTGGACGACTTCGGGAACCTGCTGGAACAGAATGGGGAGGGTAGGAACGGGTTGACATGGCGGGGCGGTTCATGGTACACGAATACTGGCCCGGCGGGCCAAATACGGATGGGCCTCTGACGGGGCGGGGTGGTTTGGGACGGGTTGAGGACTGGTCGATGAGGGTTGCCGGTGCAGGGCAGGTTGAGGACGGTCTACGGGGCGGGCTGAAAAAACTAAACCACATGGTTCCTAGGCGGGTTGACGGGGCGGGCGGGTTTGGTCAATGTTCAAACTTGCTGCGGGGCGGGTTCCGGCCTGGCTTGCCAGCAGGGATCATTCTCAGCTCGCTTGATAGTAAGATCACCCTTGAAAAAATGGTGAAATTCCTTTTCCAAGGAACCAACAATAACATAGAATATGAGGCCTTACTATCAGGTATGTTATGGGCACAATTATTAGGAATAAGAAAGCTAAGAGCGGAGAGCGATTCACAGATAGTAGTTAACCAAGTGAATGGAGAATTCCAAGCAGGGGAAATACTAAGAGAATACCGAGACAAGGTGCAACAAGGAGGGGCGAAGTTCGAACACTTCGAACTTGTCAAAATAACTAGGGAAGAAAACAAGCGGGCAGATGAGATATCTAACCTCGCCGTGATTTCACCAATCTTAATGCGAAGTGTCAGAAAAGCAAATTTTAACCTTCCAAGGTGAGACTGATTGGGTACAAGAGATGGAAGACTTTCTGAAGAAGAGAAAGTTGCCACTAAAGCAAGAAGATGCTTTGGAACTCAGACGAAGGGCAGCTAGATATACAATTGTAGATGACATTCACTACAAGTGCTCATTCTCAAAATCGCTATTGAGATGTGTACCCCCCATATGGTCACCCCGCTTTTGGAAGAGGTCCACGAAGGAGTATAAGGGGGACACCCGGAAGCAAGGTCTATGGCCTATAGGATAGTCAATCTCGGATACTATTAGCCGTCGCTAAGACGGGATGCAAAAGAACACGCCAGCAAATGCGTTAAATGCCAAGAATATGCTAGCATTCCCAAATTACCCTCAACCAAACAAATCCCGGTCATCTCGCTGTGGCCATTCGACATATGGGGCATGGACCAAATGGGGCTATTTCCCAAATAAGTGGTGGAAGGAAATTCTTGGTGGTAGCAATAGACTATTTCTCTAAATGGATAAAGGCGAAAGCCTTAGCTCACCTAACTGAAGAGAACGTGTTAAACTTTTTCACGAAGAGTTAAAGGTTGATTTGAAAAAGGTACGTAATAAAATTAACAAGCCCGCCACTCCCTTTGAACAACCCACTCCTCCTTGGACATCCTGCCTATGTGAGATGTCCTACTAGATGTATTAGCCAACACTTTATTCCTATCCTGCGGGATGGAAAGCTACAGTGCAGATATTAAATGCACAATAGTAATCACTCGATTACACCAGTATGACAAGACATCTTGAGGGTAATACGTGAACGAGCACCATTCTAATGGTCGGAAATTAAGGGACCCACTCCGTCTCTTGTCAGAACGAGAAATGACCCTTGTTGCTGGCCACATGCCAAAACCCAAAAAACCACAAGAATGCCACTCCTTGGCTTCTATAAATAAGGACTTCAGCTTATAGCCGGGTAAGGTATCTTGACCTTATTTAGCATTAAGTTTATACTTACTTTCCTCCTTCCTAATTTAAGTTTCGAAACAATCCCAACAGAAACTCTCCTAAAACTCTACTCTCTTACAGCTGAAATCTTCATCGCTCAGGCCGGATTGTATTCCTGTCCTCGAACTTTTCCGGCATCATCAATGTTGAAGTTGAAAAAAATTCCTGTTTTCGCAGATATTCCCTGGTTTTGACGATGTCGTATTTATCTCTTTTACCATGTGGCACACCGATGCAATATTTTTCCTGACACTTCCAAAACTTGGAATTAAAGCAGCCACGAGAACTTGACCCTCACCCATTTCAGAATAGGAAGTTTAGCATATCGAATAGATTTAAAAATCTCTGTTTTATTTTATTTTAAATTGACTTTTCTTTTTTTTTTTAAATTGACAATTTTTAATGCAAAGTCATGTTAATAATCTGTTCAATTTTTCAGAATTTATATTCAATTACTCAAAAATCTTGTTATTAATATATTAATAATAAGAATGATAAGTCAGTAACTTTTACAAAAATAAAATTTCCTGAATAATTTTTTAGAATTAAATTAATAAAATATTTTGTCAGAATATGTGCTGGCAATTTATGGGACATACATAAAGATGAGTGAAAATAGCTTTTTAAGTCTCTTAAGTTAGATATTTTGTCCACAAAAATCCATTATGTCTGTTTCCTACTTTTAATCCGTTGTGCATTTTCGAGTAGCCTTTTTGGTCTTTTTGTGCAGAAGGGTGCAAATAGGTTTCCATTTTTTCACATGTTTAAGATAGTGCTGATTACTATATTGATTTGTTCTTTGCAGAGAAAATTGTACGTTCTCCTTTTGGTGTAATGCATGCAAAAAGTTCTCCTGTTTGGTACAATGAAGGTGGAGAAGATGGATTGTTAGCAGGCTTGCCAAAGTAAGTTCCTCTTTTTGTTTTTTATATGAATATGAGATGTTACAAGTTAGACGCTTCTAGGTTCAATTTTAAGCAACTAAGCTCAAAAGCAAAATGACCCTTTTAAGGTAAAATGCCCGGATTAAAGTTGTGTATTTTTCTGTTTGTTTTGTGAATGAAATTAAATAACGTGCTTGGTTTGAATATTGTGGTTTTGTATTTAAATGTTTGACGGTTAGTATAGTTTATTTGAATAAGCAAAACCATTTGGATTTGAAAATTGTTTGTGAATGCTTGCATGTGCCTAACATCTAAGACCCAAATGAGTTTAATTTCTCTGCAGATGCGTAAAAGCTGATGCATATTTTTTTATCTGTTTCCAGTCCTTTTACAGGTGGTAGATATCACAGTCTGGTTATAGAGAAGGAAAGCTTTCCTAAATGTGAATTGGAGGCTACAGCATTGACAGAGGATGGTCTTATAAGGGCTGCCCGCCACAGAATGTATAAGCACATACAGGTGAAGGGTTTTCTGCCAGTTTCACTTTTGTGGTTGGTTGGGGTGGGGGGTTTGGAGGGTTGGTTATGGAAGGATGCTTGTTACCCTCAGTGACTTCCTTGTAGGAGACTGGGGTATCCATTTTCACCGATCAATATGTTTATCAGGAGTTAACTAAATCCACAAACGGAAGTGTTCATTGATTGGTGGCTCTTTCTTTTGTAATATGCTTTTCATTTTGAGCCTTCTTCTGTTGATTAATATATGCTTGACACCTAATTGCAGGGTGTTCAATTCCATCCTGAAAGTATCATTACAGCTGAAGGCAGGATAATAGTTCGCAATTTTATCAAGCTGATCGAGAGGAAGGAAGCTGAAGGTCAGCATTAGATGAGTGGATTGGATGGACAGAAAATGATCTGAAGGAAATTGTGAATGGATAGATTTGATTATGATAGACTTTCTCCCCTTGAGTTATTGCACTTAGAATTTTGGGTAGCTCAGGAGAAACTTTATACATTAACCCACACATTTCTCCATGATCATTGTAATGGTTCTGAATCATTTCAGTGAATGGGAAGGGATTTGTTTGCTTTATTTCTGAAGTCTTTATCCTTTAAACTATGTGCTTTGGTGCATACATATATAAGAATAGTCCACTAATGATTTTTTATCTTAATGAAGTTTCGAGATATAGCAGAAATTCATTTGGTTGTTTGTATTGAAATTTCAAGTACACAAGAAATAATAAGAAATACAAAAGGAAGTAGTACATGTGTAAATATAGAATGGGAAGAGGAAGATAACATTAAACTTGCATGCATTACTGGGGAACCCTGAGATAGATTGGTATGGGATTAACAGAGTTGGGAGGAGAATCCCACACAGAGAAAGCGCTGCTGGAATTCATCCATTTTTTTGTCATCTCAGGGTCGTGACGATCCAGAACATCTTTCAGGCTCTCTGTTGTATTAACCCACTCCAGACCCTTCTTTGTGTAGGTCTCCTCATTGAAGTTGCTGGTAAAGAATCTATCTGCTTCCAGCCTCCTGGATGCCATAATCACGAAAATGATGAATGCCGTCTCGCTTATGGCAAACCCTTTGATCTTTTTCTCAGCCATAAGACCCACCAGCAAATCCAACTCCTCAACATCATGCCCGTAAACTTCAACCAGTATTCTGATGGCTTCTTCATCGTCAGTTAGATCTTCCCATTTGGAGATGGGAATTAAAAGCAGAGCCCTCCTCAAGTCATTGTACCTCGAAACGCTCCTCTCTCTGTCCCTATAAACTGCAATAACATTAAAACAATTAACATTATTAATTAATAGTGATGCAAATTAGGTAACTTTAAAAACTTAATTAATTAGCTTAATTACATACTTTCAAGAGATGGTAAATCAACATGATCAGGTCGTTCTTTGCCATCCATATCCTGAGCAATCACGTCTCTAAACCAGAGAGGATAATTAAATAGCTCCAGGGCACCGGATGCTTGGTGACCCATTGACACCATTTGCCTTGTGAAACCAATTTCTGACAAGGTCTTTTCTCCCTGTATTCCAACTAGATCCGCCAAAGAAATCCTGCCCTCAATATATATAATTGGAAATATTAATTTGCTGCCATTTTTTTTTAATTTTAAAAGAAGAAATAGTATTGCTACTAATTAATGAGTGAAAGAAAGAACCATACTCTTTGGCCAGACGAGGAGATTTATTAGGTCCAGGGGCAGTGTGGATGTCTCTAATTAGAAAGTTATCGGGCATTAGAGAATGCATCCTATAAACACTAACGAATTCCTCAGTCAAGGAATAGGGTACCCCGTGATTATCAGGCTTCTTCATCCCAACAAAACCTCCCAAGATTGAACCTCCCACATGTCCAAATGTGTCCTTAAATTTCTTCCCTAGCAATCCATACCTACACCAAAAATAAAATAAAATAAAATGAAATCTATATTAATTATTACACCATCGTCTAATAATTTGATAGGAAATTATAATGGTAGAATTTAATATGAAACAGGTTTATTTTTTTACAATACAGTAATCATTGTCAAGTCAACTCAGTGGACAATATCATCGTACATCTATTTGATTTTGGTCCATATCATCACCTTCTGAATTAATACTAATAATTAGTACTGCTGCATACCAGTTGGCTCGCATTCCAGCGAGTAAAGTGTCGGTTTTGAGGAGCTCGACAGTCCAATCAATGGTGTGAATCTTAGCAATCACAGCTGAAGTGACTAATCTCGCATGATGGTACAATTCCTGGTCCCCCATCTCTGGATATTCCTTCTTCAGCACGTCACAGACCACGTTGTGTTCCATCACAAAAAGGGATTGGAGTACGGAGACGCCGGCCCAACTGTTTCTGACATCACCGGAGATGGCGATTCCATCCTCGTCGTGAAGAAGAAGCCCATCTTTCGATATCTTTAGCTTTCCATCTTTGAATGTCCTTACTTTCTTCAACTGTCCTGAATTACTCCCGTATATGGCACTTCCATCCCTTTTGTAATTCAAACATACATACACTTAGTTGATCCAGTATATTTTGTTGAAATGAAAGTTAAAAATAGAAATAAAGACATTTTAGATATGTAAAAAATTTCTATTATATATATTTCTTCTATCCTTAACAATAAGTTTTTTGAAGTCATTTTGTGAAGGTAAAATTTTTCTTTTCAAAATATTCCTATTGGAGAAGAGAATTAAAAATGAAAAGAAATAAAAATATTTTATGGAGAGAGAAAGTAGGATGATATTAGAAAAAGGAATAAAAATTTTTTAATAATGACTTATAATTAGAGTCCATGAAAAAAGAGGTGAGCTATAATTAGGGCGGAGGCAGTATCCTTTATATAGTTCTTACCACCAGGGTGTCCTGCTGTTCAAGTGGCCGGTCTTAATATCAAAAAATCCCGTAGGAACCTCCTTTGTCTTGTAGAACTTGAAGGTCTTGAGAGGGCACTGGCTTGCAACTTCTGCCGGTGCCTTGAGTTCAATCTGCGTATATATAATTAAATGAAGGAAAGGAAAACATTAGCGTTGTGATCGGTTGTGATCGACTCTACAACATGTGTGCATTCATGTAATGGTCAACTTCATCTAAATACATAGATACATTTTATAGAGCATTTATATAAATATTGAAACCTGCTGAGTATCCTCCAAATGATCAATCCAATCATGAATCATAAACTGAATCCAGGAGGCTGCAATCATGTTGAATTGCTTCCCGGTGTCTATGAACTTTCTGCGTCCCAAAAGTTTTGTTGCGACCACCATTGGATCTGGCTTCAGTAACTGCATATATTTAACATGCATCTTCTTGTTAATTAAATTAAATAGTATTTAAATTAGTTGTTGATTTAGTGATATGCAGCTACATTTAAAATAAAAAAGTCTGAATATATATATATAT
>JAWZTD010039546.1:0-12738 GCA_035221335.1 Echites panduratus | reverse complement strand
CAAGCCGATGGATTTAGGTACGCTTCCGCAATTCTTTGTTACGTTCCAATCAATTCGTATGAAGGTATTTAGTTTTGTTAATTAGGGATTTTATCCTAACAATAGAATCTTTTAACTAATACACTGATATTGGCTAAGCATACAATGTGCCGATTTAAACTAAACATGCATGATATTTTGATTTGATTCACTGAAATCTGCTTGATTATGTTGTCAATGACTCTAGAATCAGCTATTCGTGCCTGTATACTGCCTTAGTTTCTTAAAAAAAATTATGTGATTTTGAAGAGTGAAATCATAAAAATAAATTGCAACATATGTGTGGGTCTTTTTCTCCTGGGAATGATTTAAATTAACCAACATCATCTCTTGGATTGGTTTCACAAAATCCAGCTTGATTACTTGGCCATTTACACTTAAATCTACTCAATTATTAAATCTGTTTCACTTACATAGGAAATTATTTATTTGATTTCACTCTTTATTCATATGTATCAAGGTTTTTAAACTTGAGAGTTTACGTAAACTCATTCGAGGAATCGTTAAATCGTAGAGTTTATGTTACAGTTAAATATTTTATATATATATATATATTAAATAATTCATATACCATCAGAATAAAATAAATATCCTACTAAACATAAGAAAACAAGTCTAAAATCCAATTTAATCAATTCCAAATAAAATGACAACAAACTAATAAGTTTTAAAAAATCAAAATCAATCCAACATTGTTTAGAACATCAACAATCATGATTCAAGTTTCACATCATAATTAACACAACACTTTCAAAATTCACTAATCACTATTTCACTTCGCCAAAATCACAATTCATTCTGGATTCAACTTCAATTCAAATATTCAATCAAGACTTTCCACCAATATCCAAATTGAACCCATTAGGGAAATTTGTTCCATTGTTTATTAGTATTCAAACTTTGGTAGTAGTTTGACAATTAAAGTGTACAGTGATCCAAATTTGACTCAATATAAATAAATACACACACACATACACACACACACACACACGTAACCTTTAAGTGAATGATTAGCAGCAAAATTTCATAATGGATTTGGTTGGAAGAAATTCCCACTAACCGAACAAAGATGAGAAAAAAAAATTGAACTGCAGTGTTGAGTGAGTGAGCCGATGAATGGGAAGAAAGAACAGGGCTAGTGCAAGAAAGAATAGAGCCGGCTGTAGGGAAAGAAAAATAGTAGAACCTGGAGCTAGTAAAGCCGACGGTGCTCTGCTGTGGTGGCAGTCTGCTACACATTGCAGTCCACAGCTCATTCAATTTTACTGCGTTACTTGCACACTTCCAGTTCCAGTCCCAACAGCAACTGCAACAGCTGTTCGCCCTTAACTCGCTTTGTTTGTTGATGTCACAAAGGCTAGCAAAGGGATTGACGAACTAGATTGCAACAGAACCGTCCTATTCCCTAAATTAGTAGCTTGATATGGTAATGGTGAGGATGGGTCAACTTGAAAATTCCTCGATTTTGCCTATAATAGTGATTTTGCAGTGAGTTTACATGATTTTATGGTTACAAGTTTAAATGCGATTTTGATAACATTGGTTACAAGAGTCTTTTAGCACATCAACCAAGCTACATGTAGTCGATTTATACAATAGCTCCCCATACCTATTTGCAAAGCCTACACTAGTGTTGTTGTTGACTCTATTGAACTTCATTCCAACAACCACTTAGTGGATTTACACAATAGCTAAGCCCACCTATTTGCAATGCCCGCACCAATGTTGTTGACTTCGTTGAACTTTAGTTCTGCACTCTCTCTTTGGTATGTTCACTAATTGATGTTGTTCCCTCAAAAAACCTTCACACTTCAACCTTCATAAACAGATTAAATAGTCCTTGAAATCCTGTTCTACTACAAAGAAGGCATTGATTGTTGATCCCCAAAAATTCATGTGATTGTTGCATAAATTTTGTCGTGATAACTATTACAATTTAATCCTGTTGTTGCATCATTTTGGCCCCGATGACTGCTACAATTCAATCTTTCTATTGCATCAATTTAGCCTTGATGGATAAACAAATTTCTAGGATGATAAATGATTGCTTCGAATTACTCTCATTATGGATATACACATTCTCTTCAATCAATCAATAAATTCTTCAAATAAATGCCAATCAATTTTCTTTAACAATTTTGATGATGATGATGAAATAGGTGTTGTTGTTTAAATTGTGGAGTAACACTTTCAAGTGAAAGAACAGATGCTCTCTTAGTTCTAATATTTTGAAGTTGTCAAAAAAGCCAAACCGGTTCCAATCCCTAATCTCCCTGAAAATCTCTTGAAAATCAAGGATATCAAATTGAGGATATATGGCCCTAACAAGTACAAAAAAACATTTACCTTCCTATATTATATTTTATATATATTCTTAAGTGAGTTTTCTTCCTCCCTTAATAAGTTATTATATTCGTTTGGATCAGCTGCTCTTCTCCATATAATCGCTTTGCATTGTTCATTCAGTCCAGGTTGGTTGGCCTTTCTTCATTAGTCTCTACTTTCATGTTCTCTTTTGTATTTTGTTGTTTTGACAATTTTTTTTCCTTGCGTTCTGTGTTCCTACTCAGTCCAGGCTTGTATGTTTTTTGTTGCTACCCCACAGTTAAAATATGTATGTTGTTTTTTAGGCTCTTGGTTTTGTCTTGCCATCATTTCCTCTCTGCTTTCATGTTCATGATCAGCTCTGGTTTGCGGCGTTATGTTTACTGTTTTCTCATGTTTTTTTTTCCCCTTTTTTTCTTTTTTTTTCCTTGCCTTCTTTATTCCTACCCTGCAGTTAAATATGTATTTTATGTCTTTTAGGCTCTTGGTTTTGTCTTCCCATCATTTCTTTTCTTTCAATGGTTCCGTGTCCTCTCGTGCAAGGTGCATTTCGTTTTTCTTCAGTCACGCTATTCTCATTGCTTTCTTTGGGTAAATATTCTCCCCTGTACTCTTCAGGAAATCAGGCAATAATAATATTTCTCATTGCTTTGTTCGGGATTTTTCCCTCATGCTTCTTCAGGTAAATAATAATAAATAATACTTCTGTAGCTATTCGCTCTTCTCCTTCTTCAAGATTAATAATAATATTGTTAAAAAAGAAGCAGAATATTGTTAAAAAAGATTCATTAATATCTAATAATAATAATAATAATAATACACGTGCAAGATGCATTTTGTTTTATTTATTGCTTCATTGAGGAAATTTTTCTTCTTCTTCTTTTCTTTACCAATAAGAATTAAAGGAAAGAAGAAGAATTTCAGTCAGAAGGTTGCATGCCACAAAAAAAAAAATTTAAAAGAAGAATCTGTTCAGGAAATATGATCCTGTTTGATTTGTTAGGAAATTTTTTCTCTCTTCCTTGGAAAAGGAAAAGAAGCAAAATAATAATATTAATATAATATAATAGAGAAAGAAAAGAAGAGCAGAGAAAAAAAAAAAGAAAAATTCCAGAATGATAAGAGGGGAGATTTCGTCTTGAATTTTCTTCGAGAAACGCTTCCCCCATTCGGGGAACTAACGAAGAAGCACAATAACAATATTAATATAAGAAAAAAAAGAAAAGATGAAGAAAAAAGAAGCAACATAATAATGTTACCATAAGAGAAAAAGTTAAGAGGAGGAAAAAGAACAAAAATTAAGATGGAAAAAGAGAAAGAAGAAGAAAAATTCTAGTAACAGGCTTCGTTCATGAAAAAAAGTAGTAAGAAGAATAAGGAGAAGAAGAATTTAAAGTTCAAGAAATGTGCCTATTGTACTTCGGAAATGGAAAAGCAAACAAAATATTAAAAAAAAAAGATAAGAGGAAGAAAAGAAAAAAGAAACGGAAAGAAGAATAAGAAGAAAGATTTCCACTTGAATTTCTTCGGGCAATGTTTTATCTTCTTCAGGAAACCAACTAAGAAACAAAATAACAATATTATTATTATTATAAGAAAAAAGAAAGTGGAAGCAAAAAAATAAAATGGAGTTACATTCCACAAAAAAAGCTGATAGAATAATTGGAAGAAGAAAATTTTCCTCTTCAATTTATATTCAGAAAATGTTTCTTGTTTCCTTCGAGAAAGGAACAAAGAAGCAAAATAAGAAAATTAATATTAAAAAAATACAAAAGCGGAAGAAAAAAATAATTAAAGGCACAAGGAAAAAGATGAAAAAGAAGAATTGCAGTTCAAAGGTTTTTTTTTTTTTTGAGGAAAATTCGCTCCATCTTCTCCCCGAAAGGATGGAAGAAGAAAAACAAGAACAAGAATAATTCCAATAAAAGTATTGCATTCCACAAAAAAAAAAAAAAAAACAGAAAAGAGGAAAGATTTCCTCTTAAATTTATTCAGGAAATGCTCCTTTTTCTTTCAAGAAAGGAACAAAGAAGCAAAATAAGAAAATTAATACAAAAAAGACAAAAGTGGAAGAAAAAAAAAAATAAAGGCACAAGGAAAAAGAGGAAGAAGAAGAATTTCAATTTTTTTTTTTTTTGTTAAGGAAAATTCTCTATTTCTTCCCGAAAGGAAGGAAAAAAGAAAACAAGAATTACAATAAAAATTCTAATAAAATTATCACATTCCACAAAAAAAAAAGAAAGAGGAAAGATTTCCTCTTAAATTTATTCAGGAAATGCTCCTTTTTCTTTCGGGAAAGGAACAGAGAAGCAAAACGATAATATTAATAATATAAAAAAAAAAGTGAAAAGAAGAACGGAAGAAAAAATAAAAGTAGAGAGAAGGAAAAATAGGAACAAGAAGACTAAGGATTTAAATTAAAATGTTAGATTCCATAATTAGAAGAGGGGTTCCCTGTTGAATTTGTTCAGGAAATTAGTATGCTTCTTGTTTGGGAAAAGAAAAAAGAAGCAAAACAATAATATTAATAATATTAATATAAGAAAAAAAGAAAAGAGGATGGGAAAAAAAAATAATAATGAAGGAAAAACTGGAAAAAAGATGCCTTTCCTGAAGAGAATAAGAAGAAGAATTTTTTTCTTGCAGGTTTCTGATTTTTTTACCTCTTTGCTCCTTTTTTTTATACCAATTTTAAGTTGTTTTCTTTTGTTGATGTTCGTTTCTTTTTTCATAATATCATTATTACTTTATTCTTGTATAAGTTTCGCTTTTCCAACTTTTCTCCCTACCTATCTATTAAATTATATTATATTAGAAAATTTTGGTTTTTGAGAGATCTTCTTGCATGTTTTCCGTTTTGCTCTGTGCAGATTATAAGGCCTTAATTGTGAGATGGATAAAAATGCAAGGCGTCGTCAACGTTATGATGAAATGGCTCCTGACAAAAAGGCTAAGCTTCTTCACCGTAGGAGGGAGGCTCGATCTCAAAGGAAAAAAATCTTGGGTCCCTCTTCGTCATCTGCTGGCCAATTAGAATCAGCCCATAATTTAGGTTAAGCAATTCGGCAACATGTTGATGCTTCTCAAACAATAGGCCAATCAGTTTCTTGCTGTCATCATGAATCAGCCGTTGAACAATTAACTTTTGCTTCTCGTCAAAGTACTGATTCGGCCTCTTGTTCACTTGTCCAGATCATATCTCGCAAGCCTTCAGCTTCTCCTTTTCATAGAGTTCGGAAAATTCCAGCCCAAGCATTGGTTCTTCCTGAAGCTCCAAATTGTCAATTCTGTGGGGCTATCCGCTTCCATTTAGAATCTCCAAACTTTTGCTGCTCAGGGGGAGAAGTAAAGCTTTCTTCTCCGCCAATGCCTTATTCTCTTAAAAGGTTTTTGATTGAGGCTGACGAGGAAAGTGAGCATTTCCAAAGAAACATCCTAACTTATAACAACAATTTCGCTTTTACTTCGCTCGGTGCAAAATATGATCATGAATTGACACGGAATAGCAGCGGTGTCTACACCTTTCGTGTGCAAGGTCAAGTTTATCACTTCCTGGACTGTTTGCTTCCTGCAAATGATAAACCGACTGGAATTTAGTTATACTTTTTTTACACCAAAGAAGAACTTGCAAGAAGAGTTGACTCTTCAACAAAGTTACGCAAGAGTACTATCAAGCATCTCATGTGCATCCTTTCTAATAATCCTTATAGCAAATTCTTCAAGGATCTATGCGATGTTCCAGACTTAGAATCGATTAATATTGTGCTTAATTGCTACCCCGATTTAGACCAAATAGTGTATAACTTGCCTTCCATGTCTCAGGTAGCTGCTATATTTATTGAATCTGAAAATGATGATTCTAAAAAAAGTCCCTACATCCAAGTCTATAGCCATTCGAACAGGAGCCATAAGATTCATCATTATTATGCATACCATGATCCTTTGTAGTATCCTCTTTTATTCCCTCAAGGAGAACCTGGATGGCATGTAATATTCATAGAGTGGGAAATCATAACAAAAGAAAGCGAGTTGATATGTGTGAAGATGAACCTATCATTGATCTAACCATGGCAAATACTTCCGCCGAAGTTATATTGCAGGAACAAAGGGATAAATCTACTTGTTGTGCTTCTTTTGAAATTCCATACTTTTTTCTTTCCTCAAGAATAATCTTCATTTTTATTCCTTCTTATTGGCTCTTCTGAAATCACTATTTTGAAAACTGTTGAACACGGGAAGAAACATAAAAGCAATGTCACAGCCACGGAGTAGTAATGTTATAAACTGCAGATGAGAAGACAGGATGAGTCTATGCTGCTACACAGTCTTAGATTATTGCAACAATATGCAGTTGATATGTACATAAAAGTTGAGACTAGACTTCTATAGAAGGAAACAGAATGACATTCGAAACAAAATGTTACAGGGAATATTGGATGGTGTTTCTACTAGTCAAGTAGAAGGAGATAAGATTGGTCGCCGAGTCATATTGCCAGCTTCCTTCGTGGGTGGTCCGAGGGACATGCGTTGTAGGTACCTAGATGCGATGGCATTGGTGCAAAAGTATGGAAAGAATGTCATTTTTATTACCATGACTTGTAATCCAACGTGGAAAGAAATTCAATCGAATCTGAAATTCATAGAAAAAAGACAGGATCGCCCATAGCTTTAGGCTGGAGTATTTTGGGTAAAGTTTGAGCTTCCAAAATCAGAGATTATTAAGAAGAAAATCTTTGGTGAAGTTGCTACTTATGTGTACGTAATTGAGTTTCAAAAAAGTTGATTTTCTCATGCTCATATGTTGTTGATTTTGAAGCCTCAATCGAAACCTCTTAACCCAAAAGCTTATGATGAAATTGTATCTGCTGAGTCGCCTGATCCTGTTGAAGAACTTTATCTACACTCACTTGTTGTGAAACACATGATGCATGGTCCTTGTGGAGATCTGAATAAGAACTGTAATTGTATGAGAGATGGAAAATGCAAAAATCATTATCCTAAGGATTTTTGTGACCAAACAATGCATGTTGAGGATAGCTATCTACATTACCGCAGAAGAGATGATGGGATAGAGGTCACGGTTTAGCGTGCTATGTTGAATAATCAATGGGTTATACCTTATAATCCTTACTTGCTGGTTGTTTTTTATTGCCATATGAATGTAGAGATTTGCTCTACTATAAAGCTTGTCAAATATTTATATAAGTATGTATACAAAGGTCATGATCTTGTAAGCTTCGCATTATGGCACTCGATGATGCTGCTAACGTTGATGAGATTAAAGAGTTCCAAGAAGGTAGATGGATATCAGCTCCCAAAGGCTTATG
The DNA here is from genome assembly GCA_035221335.1 of Echites panduratus. Lineage (NCBI taxonomy): Eukaryota > Viridiplantae > Streptophyta > Magnoliopsida > Gentianales > Apocynaceae > Echites > Echites panduratus. The sequence goes on along the minus strand of JAWZTD010039546.1, from coordinate 5,047 downwards.
GAGATTGTATGGATTCTGTATGAATGAAATGAGTCCTTCAGTTTATACTCTATAGATCCATCTTCCAAGCCAACAATTTGTATCTTTTAAAAAAAATTCTTATCTTAACAACCTGTTGAATGATGTTTAGTTTTCAAAGACGATGCTGACTGAATTCTTCTTCATGAACTCATCTGGATTCAACTACCAGGGAATTGAACTGTTTGTATAGAGAATTTCCTGAACACTTTGTATGGAATTCAGGTAAAAAACAATGGTCTCAAAGGCAACGACAGCATGCTATTGGCAGAATGGTTACGGTTAGTCCAAGTGAGGGTGAGCATTATTATCTTTGACTACTTCTTTTGTATGTTCTGGTGCCAAAATCTTTTTTACATCTATTAACTGTTGGAAATCAGAAACTGGTCTCTTTTGGAAAAGGAGCTCTTCGTCTTGGTATCTTACAGTCTGACTCATACATCGAAGATACTCTAGAAGAAGCTGTTGCTTCCCAAATGCCTTCATCTCTAAGATCATTATTTGCTCTCCTACTTGTTCATTGTTCTCCTAACTATCCCAAGATGCCCTTCCATAATTTCGAAGCTCATCTTTTAGCGATTATTGTCATTTTGAGCCTACCAATAGAAATGCAGCTGAAGAAATTAGGCGTAGGGTGTTACTGGATATTAACAAGTCTCTTGAGCATATGGGAAAAAGTGTCACCTACTTTCATTTAGTTTCCGATGATTTTTTGCTTTAGCATCATAAGAAAATTACAAAGGAATTGAAACTGAGAGAAATAATGAGGTACCAGCTGAGGACTTTCTCATATATAACAAGTTGAATTGTGATTAGATATCAACATATGATCAAATTCTAGAATCAATTTTTTCTACTGAAGATCAGGCATTTTTTGTTGATGGTCCTGGTGGAAAAAGGAAAACATTTCTATATCTATCTTTGTTAGCGACCTTAAGATCGCAGGGTTATGTGGCATTAGCCATTACAAAATCAGGTGTTGCAACATCCATACTTCCTGGTGGTAGAACTACTTACTCTAGATTCAAAATACCTCTTGATCTCTCAGAGAATAAGGTGTGTCAATTGAGTAAACAAAGCAGCACTGCAAAGCTGATTGTGGAGGCTAAACTAATCTTATGGGATGAAGCTTTGATGGCAAAGAAACTAAGCATCGAAGCTTTTGATAACTTACTTAAAGATATATTGGAATTTGATAAACCGTTTGGGGGGAAGACAATTGTCTTCGACGGTGATTTTCGCCAAACTTTGCTTGTCATAAATAAAGCATCCTGGGAGAAACAGATTCAGTCAAGTTTTGTAAATTCCAGTCTATGGACATTCATGAAAAAACTTGTTCTGACAGAAAATATGTTTGCAATGTTGGATACAGGCTTTGCCAAGGTTTTATTACTCGTTGGGGAAGGGATTGAGGCTACGGATGATGATTCTCAGATATGTTTACCTAGAGATATAGTCATCCCCTATTTAAATGCTGAGGACTCCCTTAACAGGTTAGATTACTAGATGTCTGAAGATTACGATTTAGTAAATAAATTTTCTTTTAAAATTACCAAAAATAACTTCTTTCAGCTTTCAAAACTGTGCATTGATTAATCCTTGTTCATCTTTTTCTTATAAATAGGCTTCTTCAGTGTGTTTTCCCAAAGATTTCTCTTTATTATGATGAGCCCTATAAAATGATCAACAGATGTATTCTTTCTGCTAAGAATGATTCTTTTGATGAGCTCAACAATATTATGATCATGAGATTCCCTGGGACACTACGTGTCTATACTAGCCAGGATAAAACCGTTGATGAACGTTACCAGGGAGACTATGAAGAAATCCTCAATTTCCAAAATCCAAGGGGCCTGCCACCTCATCAGTTGTTGTTGAAAGAGAGCTGCCCTCTAATTCTTCTAAGACATTTGAATCCAGCGAAAGGCTTGTGTAATGGTACTCTCCTCATATGCTAGGAATTAAGAGAATACTACCTCTGTGTAGAGATTGCATTCGGTCACCGTGCTGGAAAATGAGTTATGCTCCCAAGAATACCTCTTCAGACATCCAATGGTGAAAAACAAGGAATTCCCTTCATAAGAACACAGTTCCTTGTGCGTTTATGCTTGACAATCAACAAATCATAGGGCCAAACACTAGATTATATTGGAATCTATTTATGTGAACCAGTATTTTCTCATGGTCAGCTTTATGTAGCTTTATCAAGAGCAAGAACCTCAGTTGCAGTTAAGGTTCTGATTGTTCTTGCAACATATGCTTGCATGAAAAATGATTGTAAGACACGAAATGTTGTTTTTGAAGAGGTCTTGCAGATGGCAAATAAAACAATTTCTTCACTTGAAATAGAATGTAATTAGTCTCTTATAATCTTTGTTCTAAAATTTGATTACTTTGTTTTTATCTTATTTATAGTCTTTGTCATTTAAATGTAGAATTTCTGGCATTCTCACTATCAACGATATCAGGCTTAGGATGAAAGAATGATGTTGCAAATATCTTCTTTCTTGGAGCCACTAAAGAACGCAAAAATTTGTCTTTATGGATGTTGAGGTTTATTTCTGCCACATTTTATTATCGTCTTCCTCATCTTTATTGTTTGGCTTTGCTTAATGCCATAGGCAGAAAGATTGTGGTCTAACAAAGTTGTATTTTCAATATTGTCAGAATTCAGGAGTTGAAGGCATCCTGTTTAACGGGGATATTCCAACAATGAGCTTCAGTCTTCAGCCTTACAAGAAATATTTGATCTCTAATGCTGGAGTCATATTCTATTGAACACTATAATTTACCACTTCATTATCTTTGTTAATTGAGCTTCTTAGTGGCCAACTTAGTTTTATGTATGTTTTCGGAACAATATATAGAGGCAACATATTATCTAAGAAATTTTCTAGATTACTACATGTACGGCTAATGACAAGCAACATAATAATGAGTTTGAAGCTTAGAGGGTAGAACTAAGAAAAGACTTCAACTACTGAGTATGAATCACAGGTGTTCTCCCATTAAGAAAAAATAATTATTTTAAGTTACAATTTTTCTTACCCTTGCCTACCATTAATAACATTACCAAATCTCTGTAATACCATTTAATGAATCAACCACTGTCCATTATTACTTAGCTATTCCTCAACGACTCATATGTAAAACATATATATATTATTATTCCTATAATATTGTCTATTTTATCCAAAACCATTTTCATCCTCATTGCAACAATGCAAAGCTCTTCGGGATCAACTAAAGTGTCTCAAGGTCTGTTTTGTCCTAGGGATACACAACTTAATGTTGATCTATACCGTGTTCGTTTTCGGTTAAATTCAACAACAAGATAGAGGTTTTGCTACATGATTTCTGTTTCCTCTTCGTTCTCCACAGCCAAAGTAGCATAACATTGAGAGAAGGTTACAGAACATGGACTGCTGAGTTTTCTGAAGACTTCTCTGGACAAGGATGGAGTGACTTCTACAGTAATAATATATTCAAAACATCAGAGATGCTACTGCTCAGACATGCTGGAAATTTAATCTTCGATGTCATGCATTTTTCAGAATTGCAAAAACAAAATTACATGCCTTGGACAACATCTTTTCTTCCCGTGCTGCAAAAAGAACCTATTGTGCTTCTTATGGGTAAAAGAATCTTTCATTAACATTTTTTATCTATCTAATGTATACCTAAGCAAGTTCTTAATCATTTCTATCTTATTCAGGTTATCAGGTTATAACGCAATGAGTATGTTCGTCATTGAAACCAGACATGCCTCAGGAGATGTGTGATTTATCATCTTCCTATCAAGTGTTTACAAAAGAGAATCAACATAACTTTGTGAGTTTAAGAATTTATTGTTACTATACAGAGCTTTTGCACTTCAATTCTGATGATTCCTTACATTTTCTATTGCAACTGGAAAATCCCGAGATTTGCAAGATTGAGCACAGACTTTCATCGACGTGGAACAATAAGTTGAGAACCGAAAAGAAGATGCTCGAGATCTGGTTTCATGGTCGGTTGCTGACCGAAAATTGGAACACATTTGTTGTTGAACATCAGCTACACTTTCGTGAAATGCAACTATTTATTCCAGAAAGAATTGGCATCTTCACAGTACAAATCTTTTTAGCACATGGAGTCACAAAAACTTTTCCTTGGTACAATTATTACTATTTGTATTCTCTTATCAAGCGTTCTTAAGCAGATAAATGCTTCGACATAACTATGACAGATTACTTATTTTTGCATTCAATTAAAGGAGAATTATCAGAGCCGTTCAATTAAATATAACACTCATAATATACTTTTAAAATATTTTATTTTTTTTCTAACAAGCAATCACTCAAAAAAATATCCTGACACTTTACAATCAAGTACGATATAAAAAACACCAAATAAGCATCTCTCATCTCACTTGAGAAGCGTAAACAATTTTTTTGCACTGTTTTTTCCCCCCTTCTTCTTAAATAATATATAGTTTCTTCCCCCCTTTTGGTGATGTAAATAAGATTCTTTTTATCTCTTGATTTTTTCCCCCACTTTTTAAATATTTTTTCCTTTTTTTTTCTTCCCTTTTTGCTTTTTCCCTTCTCTCTCTTCTCCTCCTTTCTTATTACTATTATTCTCTATATATGTATTATTATACATATATAGGTCAGGTCACATATCTTCCTCTCTCAACTACAGTTTCCTTCTTGAGGTGCAAAAATCTCTGAACTTTAGCACGTGGATTGCTTCTCACCCAGCATAATATATATAATAAGTATAAATGTAACACAATACACATATATAGGTTAGGTCACATTATCTTCCTCATTCAGCGACAGTTCCTTTTTGGGGTTAAAAAATCTACCAACTTTAGCACATGGACTACTTCTCACCCAGCATAATAAATATATTAAGTATAAATGTTATAAGCTATATATGTTATGATGTGATTCATGCAAAGGAAACATTCTTCATCAACATTACACACATCACATTAAAACTTACCCAAGATTTCATCCAAGATTATGGTTAGTTCATTGACCTA
>JAWZTD010039535.1:0-12738 GCA_035221335.1 Echites panduratus | reverse complement strand
TCATAAGTAAAATGGTTAAATTGACACATTTAGAAGTTTAATGGTTAAATTGAAAAAAAGATGCAAGTTCAATGGCCCAATTGGTACTTGTGCCCTTTTTTCTCTGTGGTAAACCTGGACATTGCCAAGCTGGGCAGAAGGTTGACATAAACGTTATACACGCTCCTTGTCCACCTCCTGTCACTAGTCCTCCTGCTGAATATAAGGATGAAGGCTTGCATGGGCACATAATTGATACGAAGAACTGAGCTATGAAGAAACATATTGGAGCAGACAGTAAGTGCAAATCCATACATATTATCCACAATAAGTTCCCATCATTCCAAAAATAGGACTCACATGATATGACGTCTAGTGGATCAAACAAGGGGATAATCCAAGAGATGAAAGACCTTCAACAATCCAAAAAACCGACCGGAGAAGATCTACATAGTTATGCTGTAAACCTGAACAGAAACTGATCTGGAAAACCAAGAGGCAGCTGAAGTAATCGACGCTAGCGGGAATAGGAATATGGAACAATTTACAGCATGCTGTAAAGTCAACAACATCCCAAGGAATTCCAGTAACTAGGAATCAAAGAGAAATGCCAAGTTTTAATTCAATATGTAAACGAAAGTTTCTACTAGACAAACCAACTGATCACACGTTTGCTTCTAATGAGGACCCTGAAACTTATAAAAGAAATTAAGTTGCAGCATTGGGATATACTTCAAATGAAACATTACGACCAATTTCGGAAATTTATTTTTAATGAAAGTTTATGTTCATTAAATATAAGTAAAATCTTTTTGATTTTTTTGTAGAAATTTTTTAGTTTTCATTCAATTTGAGGTGATAATTTTTAAAAATATATATATATATTTTAATAAGATACGAAAGATTAGGTCAGTTAGATATAAACGCTATATTATTGAATACGAATGATTGTGCAAAAAAATTATGTTCATTAAATAAAAAAATCTTATTGTTTAAATATGGAAAATTATGTTCACTAGATTTTTTTTTCCTTTAATAATAAAAAAAATAAATTGCTGATTGAAATTGTAAGATTCAAATTCACGAACCGATTATTTTTAAAGCCTCAACTTTATATAAATAAATATATATATATATATATATATATACTAGATATGTCTATTGTTATTTAATGTTGCTTTTTTGACTTTAATAGCCAGTGTACTTTCATTTTTTTTAATGCAAATTAGTTTTCTCTTATCTAGGTCAAATTTTTATTAACTACAACTTCCTTTCTTTATTTTACAATTTATTATCATTTTTTTTGTAACTTTTTAGTGTATTATAAAATGTCTCCGTGACTGATTTCGGTCCACCCTTCGACCCTTGAAGAACAGAATCGATCCAGTAATCGATTCGATCGAAGCTTCAAAATCATAAATGAAGAAAATTACTCTCTTTTCATTAAATCATTTTGGATCGATCGATCTAATCAATGAACCGTTAGACCGGCCAATTATGTTAAAAAAAAGTATTAAATTGAATAAATTAAAAACTAAAAACTTCTAATTGAAAAATTTACTAAATTGTTTTCCTCTAATTCTAATATAAATAACTCAATTTTCTTCTCTAATTCCTATACAACCCAACATAGATATTTTCTAATTTTTATAGAATGCAAAGAACAAAATTTTTTTCGGGACATGCTGCCCGCAATCTCATGTAAAGTATTACTTTACGTTATAAAGAAAAAGAATATATAAATAATTTAAGCAGGTAATAATATAAAAAAATTAATCTATCTTTAACGAATAAATCATATAATAAATCATATAAATTTTAATATATTTTAACTTATAAAATAAATATTTTTAATTATTAAATTAACCGATTCAATTATCATTAAATTATAAATTAATAACTTTTTTTCAAATCATCCCATTACGAAAACAGTGAAACTAATTCGACCAAGCAAGCCGTGCCTGGTGGGCCAGTAATATCCACTTGCCATTTCTGGTTTTACCAGACTTTTTAAACTCTCACGGTATTAGGATTGGGTTGGACCGAGATATCAACTCCAGTTATAATCAAGAAGATTCTAATATTATTTGTTACTTGTAAAATATTTTTTTTAAGAGAATTATAATTTTAAATAATCATGTTATAAAAAATCATATTTAAATAGTTGACACTACATGCCTTTGCAGGGAGAAAAATATTTATTAAATTTAATCCTACTAATGTAATAATTGGTTGTTAATTACTTTTCTCCCGAATGATTATTGAAAACGCCTATGTTTTCAACCTCAGATATCATAACCATCACAAAGGTCCATTCCAATCCAAAGGCTTCATTTCTTTTTTTATTATTATTTTATTTACAAGCAGTTTCATTTGACTATTATCTGCAGAAAAATCAAATTGTTGAAGATGAAAGTCGATTTCATGATTTTTTTTCTTTTTTTTTTTTAAAGCCCAGCCAAAGTGGAAGGCCATCTCCAAAAACTGGGGTCTGCCACTGTTTGAGGCGAGCACCCTTTGTGTAAATTAGAGGGTCCAGATTTAATTACTAGCCAGAAAGGCTAACCCTTTCCATAAATTAGGGAGGTTTAATTTCTAAGGTTATATTTAGATATATCATTCAATCACATATTTTTTATAAAATAATTAAAATGTATATGTCTTTTTTTTATTAAAAGAAATTGATTTATCTTATGAGTATTTCAATTCAAGTTTTGATCATATGTTTTTAAGAAAAAAATGAATTTCAATCTAAACATATATTTTATGAAATGAAATAATGTCATCCAAATAAATATCATTTTAATATTAATTTCTAAGGGTATGTTTAGATATACAAACCAATCATATATTTTTTATCTAATAATTAAAATATGTATCTATTGAAGTTTATTTTTTATTAAACAAATTGATTTATCTCATGAATATTTCAATTTAAATTTTGATCAAATTTTTTATTTCTTTTTTAAAAAATAAATTTCAATGTAAATAAACATTTTATTAAATGAAATGAGCTTCTAGTTAGGTATACAACATATGGGCTTTCGTCTGGCGCAGTTGGATTTTTTGTTTTTTATAGTCGTAGAGGCTACATCGCATCTCAGTTCGCGCTCCGATCATCGCTGGACTTGCATCTCCAACCCAAGAATGAAATCTGCTGAAATTTTTTATTAAAAAAAAATGAAAAATAAGATGGTACATTTGTCACGTGCCCAACGATATATTTTTTTTTAGGGCATATGTTTCGAAAAACTTTAAAAAAAAATTGAAGAAGGAGATGAAACGAGTTAATATTTCATGTCACTACAATTTTTTATTCCTCGTTTGAATTTAGTTTAAAACCTATTTTTTATCTATTTTAAATAAAAATTAGGTCGAATAATAAATGAGAAAGTTATTAAAAATATAAAAAAAATTTCAAATAATAAAGAAATGGGTAAAAAATCACAAATTAAGGGGATTGAGTTTTCATTCTCTAAAAAAATATACTCACAAAATAATTTTTCTTTCAAAATAATTTCCTCGTAAAAAGTAAATTTCAAAATAAATCTATTGAATAACTTTTAATTTTTTATTATAATCTTTTTTAAAAAAAATCAAAATTTCACTTTTTAAGAATTTAAAAAAGTTAATCCAAATGGTTAGCCTAAAATGAATTAATTATATTCCGTGATCTTAGACTATTTCTACTTTAGAATTTTTTTTATATAATTGATTTGTGCATATTTAATCTAAGTTTATATCTCTTTTTATAATATTAATTTAAGTAACTTAGGTTAATTATGCTTATTAAGAAATATTTTTCTTTCATATACATTATTTTTGTTTGTAGGAATAAATCAAGGAAAAGAGAAACAAATGGGTGGAAATCAATGAAAAGATGAAACCAACCCTAATATAAGGAGGAAATTAATAAAGAGAATTTTAAAAGAAAGATTATTTTAAGGAAAAGTGAAGACAATCCCCAAAATATGGAGGATTTTAAGGAAAAGAAAAAAACAACCCTTAAAACAAGAAAGAAATTAAGGAAAAGAAGAGACAAATCATAAAAGAAGAAGAAAATTATGGAAAAGAAAAGAAAACCCTAAAATAAAGAGAAATTAAGGAAAAGATGTTTTAACAAATCTTATAAAAGAGGAGAATACAAATTCTAAGAAATGATCTATTCTTAAAATGTCATCTTGATTCTTGAGAGCTATAGTGAGAATTTACTGATTGTTGAGATGTTTCTTAGTCAAAATTGAAGACATGCAATTTAAAGATTGATTTCCCGAATAGTCTCGAAGAGAAGAAAAACATTTTCTTCAGAGCAGATTTCTTTTATCTTCTCTTTGATGTATTAATCATGTCTTGTGAATAGTTTTCTTTTGTTAACAAAAACATGAAGTAAGTCATTTTGATATGTTGTTATGAGATTTATTTTATTTTTCATATTAAAACTTTGATATTAGTCATTTTGATACGTTGTTATGAGATTTATTTTATTTTTCATATTAAAACTTTGATATTTATTCTTGAGTATTTATGCAATTCTTGTTTTCATCTTGTTAATCATGTTTATTGATTTGATTAATTTGCATGATTATATTGTTAGGGTTTAAATATTATCGCTAAGATTGCTAAACCCATCAAGTAGTAACTATTGTTAAATTATGTTTCGGCTATCAACTTGATTTTCAATAGAGAATTGTATAAATCAAATTGTATGAAATTAAAGATAATTTGTTTTATGTAATTTGAGTTGATGATGGCTTCATGTTTAATGCGATTTAATCTTTAAAATCTATTGATATCTAACACTTTAGTTTATTTGATTAAATTAGAGATTTTATTTCTTGCTACGAGAAATTGATATAATTAAAGAATAGAGATTTGAAAGGTAAGCCAAATTATAAAATCAAATAATCAATTGTCTTAATTAATCTATGATTGACCCCATAGCAATTGACTTATGTATTGTTTCTTGTTAACAACTTTCTCATATATCTTTTTAACTTTTATTTTTAGATTTGCTTTTAATTACTTTTCATAAAAATCTTCTAAAAATCTCTCTTTTGTTATTTTGCTAATTGGTGTTAATTAAATTTGAATTCAATTCCATATAGGTTCGACCCTACTTGATATACTGCATAGTTTGATAATTATGTGTAATTTACATATGTTGCGACTCACACGATCAATAATATATAGATCAAAACTGATTAAAAGTTTATTAGCCTTCAAACTTGTACATTTATCATGTTTTTTCTTAGTATTATCCAAAGGAATTATTGTAAATGACAACCTTAACAAATAATGGTATCTCATATCAAGGATAGAGAATTAGTTCATTTTAGGCTAACAAAAAAAATATTGTGACACAAAATTTTTTGTTAACTCATTTTATCTTTTTTTGGGCTTGAAATTTTTTTTCCACTCATTTTTTTAAGTTCAAAAATGACAACGCAAGTGGATATTGCGTTGTAGCCGGTACACTGCCACCGGCCGACAACAAAAGCCATGTTTTTTCGTGCCTTTCACTGAGCTGCCACCAGGCCCACCACCACTGCAAATAGCACACCTATATCGGGAGTGATTGATTTTACAAATAAAGACCCAATCAAGGCAACAAAATATATAAAAACCCCCCACGAGCTAAAGTCACTCCGAAACTGGTGAAGCAAAGAGAGAGACATCGACTTTTGGTTGTGTCTTTTCTCCAAGAAGTGGGAACATGACTTTGGATCTTGCAATGAGGGCTTTGTTGACCTTCCTCCTTGTCATTTCTTCTTCATTGCAGCTCTCTCATGGAGCCGTATACACGGTTGGAGACTCTGCTGGTTGGACAACCATCGGCGGTGTCAACTACAAGCAGTGGGCTGCCACCAAGAACTTTTCAGTTGGTGATATAATCCGTAAGAAAACTCTTTCTTGAGCAATCTATCAGTTATGCTTTTTCCTAATCGATATGGTTTCTTTCTGTTCTTTTTTATTCGATAAAAGTGTTTCTTCAGGAGGTTTTGAACTTCATTTCTTGAAACACTCAGCAAGGTCATGGCTGTCTAATGGGCTGCATTTTCTTGTCAAAATTAGAAAACAGAGAGCTGATTTTTTGTGTTTATCTGATTACTTTTGCACTGACCTTTTTCAAGACCTTTATCCTGTGGAAAAGCTTCAAACTTTCTAATTTCATTTTGAACGAAACATTATAAATAATTTCTTTGGGAAAAATTTTATTCTTGAATCATACTTTCATTTCTCGGAATGATCCAAAATAAAAACAGAAATATTCAAATTGCGGCAGAAATGGTTTCCAAAAATTTAAAGGGAATTATATATAAATATATATATTTTTTAAAAAACCATGTTCTGGACAAATATGATATTTAAATCCTTGGCATTTACATTCCTTTACGACAGGTGTAGGTATTCAAATTCTCCACATTGAGACAAATATTTATTACCTTGGATGCTTCTGATGTTATAATTAGTTGTTAATTACTTTTCTGGCAAATGATGATTGAAAAAATTATGCAAGGTTCAATTTTTATTTTAATTATTAGAAAAGTATAATAATAATAATAATAATAATAATAATAATAATATTTCATTCTTAAAATTCTAAAATTTTCAATTGTGCCCTTACGTCTCTCATCGTTTAGCTAACAACATGGCATAAGCGATCAACATTTTGAAGGTAATATTCTGTAATTTTAAAATTAAAGGAATATTTAGAATTTTTTTAAAACAAAATAAGACTGTTTAATTTTGAATAAGAATAGAATTACTTTGAAATAAAAATTGAAGCACAGCAAACCACACAAAGTGAGGTCCAAATTGTTTCCGAATACTTGTTAATCAAGCCTGCAATTGAGGTTTCTATTTTTATTTTAATTTTAGTTTGTCGAAAATTAAATATTTTAGTTCTTCTATTCTGATTTAAATGTTCTTATTTTCATTTTAATTTATGTAAAAATAAATGTTTCGTTTATTATTATTATTTTTATTTAAAATTAATTTTCATCTTAATTTCAGTTTAATATTCTCGTTGTTGAAAAAGAATACTCCCAGTTTAAAATAAACTAAATGATCAAAATTTGCCAGATTAATTCAATTCCGGTATAAAGGGTGAGTAGCAAATAAATTTTATGTGAATTTTTATATTTAAGTTTATCGAACGTGCAGAGAGAGGGTTCACCAGATCTAGCAATGGATTTTGAGGCCAAGATCACCCCTACACTAATAATCTCAAGTTTGTTGGCGGCCTCATTTACGGCTACAATATTTGTTTAGCTTTGTTAGTACATCAACCCTGCAAGTGGCATTAGGCATTGATATAGAATAGGGGTTGATAATCCATATATTCTTTTAACCCTTTTAATCTTTTATCGTTGAAAAATATAGATAGTTTAATCTTTCATCTTTTAATTTTTTTTTAAAAAATATAGATCATTTTATAGAATTTTATAAGTTATTATTATATTTTTTTATTTTTATTATTGTGGTTTTTTCTTATTATAATTTTTTAGATAGTTTAATTGAAATTGTTTTTAATATTTTGATTAAATTAATACAATGTTTTTATTCTTATAAAATTAAACTATCTAGAAAATGTTCAAAACCATGAAAGGTAGCCAAGAGAAGTCCAACTGTAACTCTGGTTCCGCAATCCCTTATCTTATCCATTTGTCAAATGCTTCTCCATAATTCCTTTTTTAGCTCTCTAAACAACTGTTTTTGTTTTGTGTTAGAATTTTCTATCAAACTAATCGAATCTAAATTAATAAATAAATCTATAATTATCAATTTTTTATTTTTAATCTCAAATTTCTTTTTGTCAAGTGAAACATCTTTTCTTCAAACATTCCTGCCAGAGGATTCTTGGATCTTGGGGCTTCCGGTGCAATGGAGTTTGAGGCAAAGATCACCCCCACTGTGATCATTTCTAGTATGTTGGCTGCCACCGGCGGTCTCATGTACGGCTATCATATCGGGGTATCGGGTAGAGTAACAACAATGAACTCTTTCTTGCAAAAGTTCTTCCAGTCGGCACACCGGAGGATGATGAACTCCGGGCGGATAAACAGCAACTACTGCAAATATGATGATCAATTACTAAAACTCTTCATGTCTTCCTTGTTTTTGGCTGGTCTAATGGCTACTTTTCTCGCTTCTTACACTACTAGAAGGCTCGGCCGTAAGTTCACCATGCTGATTGCCGGTCTTTTCTCCATAGCTGGAGTCATCCTTAATGCAACAGCTCAGGTTCTTGCTATGCTTGTTATTGGCCGGATTTTACTTGGATGTGGGGTTGGTTTCGCAAATTAGGTACATAAAGATCTTAATTATAAGTTCCATACGTTTAAGCCAAGTTCAATCTAGATTAGATTTGGAAGAGTCGAGTTCTGTTTATAATTAATTTGATAAACCTGTCCTTCTTTTGTATAATTTCTTTTATCAGTATATCAAAAAGTGCCATAGAATAGACATATATGGACTTGCTTATTTTACCTTACTTGTGATGCCAAATTTCAGGTCGTTCCTTTGTTCTTGTCTGAGATTGCACCCACTAGAATTCGAGGAGGACTAAACATTTTGTTCCAACTTAACATAACTATTGGAATTCTCCATGCCAACCTTGTTAATTGTGGAACAACGAAGTAAGTCTTGTTTTTCCTTAGCTTCTCCATAACTCGTGTTTATTCTCCTTTACAACCATTATTGCTGTATCCTGCCGATTGAGATTTCAATTGTCTGACCACAGAATCCATGGGTCACATGGATGGAGGTTGTCACTTGGATTGGCTGGAGTCCCTGCATTACTTTTCACTTGGGGTGCCATTTTTGTGGAAGAAACTCCTATTAGTCTCATTGAACGAGGTTATTTAGAGGAAGGAAAAACAGTGCTGAGAAAGATTCGAGGTACTGATTACATTGAATCAGAATATAATGAACTTGTTGAGGCTAGTAGAATTGCTAAGCAAGTGAGCATCCTTTTAGAAATTTTCTCATGAGAAGAAACTGGCCTCAATTGGTCATTGCAGTGGCATTACAGGCAAGTTTTCATTTACTCCCTTCCTCCACAATTGAACATCGTCCCATTTTAATTTGCGCAAGTTCTGAGAAAAGGATTACTTGCATTCAATTTCGGATACAAAGAGTAAATAAATTCAACAAATTTTCAACTTTAATCCCATTTCCTTTGTGATTATGCAAGCCTTTCAGCCAATGCTATGCACTTTCAAGAATTGGATATTTTTATTCTTTTCGAGTTGGGTTTTAATAATGTCATTCTTTGTGTTTTTCCTCCTTCCGGAGACGACAAACGTGCCCATGGAAGAAATGATTGAGAGAGTTTGGAAAAGGCATTGGTATTGGAAGAGGTTCATGGATGACAATGTTGATGAATGATATGGCAAGAACAATGTTCCATTCATACTCGAATGCCTCCAAATCGAGGGTCTTAAGAATCTTGTTTAGCTACAACATTTTTTATATTATAACCAGAAACTAGAAATCTTATATAAATATTACATAAACACTTTTTGTTCACTTTTGACTAAGTAGTAGATAAGTTACGAGTAGAGGTGTCAAGGTCTTAATTTAGCCGCATAATTTTGGATGGGTTAGGCTGAGAAATTTTTAACCCCAATTCAACAGTCGGCTTTTTGTGCTAGTCCTTGGGAGAGACTTTGGCGGGACTGGACCGAACTACAACTAAGGATTATTATTATTATTATCATTAAATGATATGTATATATTGTTAAATTCTTTTGTTGAAAGGAATTTTAGAATTATTAGTTAGACATGTTTTTCTAAAAAATATAATTTGTTTATTATTATTTAGTTTTTCCTTTTCGACGTTAATCATAAGTTTACTTTCACTTTTTTCTTAATGATAATTAGATTTCTCTTATTTAGTCAAAAACTATATTCAATAGTTCTCCCTCAGTTTAAAATTAATTGTTTAGTTTCTATTTTGACAAATTTTATTAAAAGAATTTGACTTATTTTATTTCAACATAACAATATAAAATTCGGTGTTCAATTCAAGACGATCAAAATAGAAATAGGAAAATTTAATTACGGACCAAAGGAACAATAATTTCCAAAATTTTGAAGGGAATTATAATTACGGTTAGAATGTTGTTGTGTCCATTGAAGAATCAAAGGATACTAACAACATGTCCGTCGATGAATTGTAGAGTTCGTTGGTGGTACATGAACAAAAGTTTCAAAGGGTAAGCAATGAGGATGAGGATCAAGTTCTGAAGGTAGAGGACCAAATTGGAACAAACGTCAAAGGAAGAGCACCTCCCAGAGGAAAGGGACAAGGAAGAGGAAGAACAACTTTCAACAAATCAACTGTTGAATGTTATAAGTGTCACAACTTAGGACATTTCCAATATGAATGTCCCAGGTGGAACAAGGACGTACGTTACGTAGAGTTAGAAGAGGAGGATGAGCTGTTGTTAATGACATATATGGAACTACATGAAGCAAAGAGAAGTGATGCATAGTTCATAGACTCTTGATGCTCAAACTACACGTGTGGGAATCAAGATATGTTTACAAGTTTGGATACAACATTTACACATATTGTCAAGCTTGGAAACAATACTAAAATGAAGGTTATTGGAAAGGGAGTTGTGAAATTATTTCTATAAAGAATCAACTATGTCATTGGTGAATGTGTATTGTGTACCTGAGCTAACAAATAACCTCTTGAGTGTGATGCAACTTCTAGGAAAAAGGATTGACGGTGTTGTTTAAAGATGGTGTGTGCAGTGTTTATCACCCAGAGAGAGAAAAGATGGCAGAGTCCATCATGAGTACAAACAGAATTTTTCTTTTGCCAGTCGAACCTCCTGTCACAATAGAAGAAAAGAGGTGATTCCAAATTAGCAATACAGACTAGTCAAAAGTCAAATCAAAACTCTATCATTATGGTCATCTCAGCTACAAAAGTCTTGAGTACCTTGAAATACAAGAATATGGTGATCGGTTTACAACAAATTGAAGCTCCAAGTGTCACTTGTGAAGCATGTATAAAGGGCAAGCAACATCAGACTACTATTTCTAAAAGGAGTCAATGGAGAAAAACTGAGAGACTGAATCTAGTTCATACAGGCCTTTGCGGCCCTATCACACTAGCTTCAAGTAGCCAAAAAAGGTACTTATTGTGTGTCATAGATGATTTTTCTAGAAAAGCATGGACGTATTTTCTATTAGAGAAGTCTGAAACATTCTACCGCTTTAAGTGTTTCAAAATACTTGTGGAAAAAGAAATTGGAATGCCTATTAAATGTTTGAGGACAGATAGAGGAGGAGAGTTTAACACTTTAACTCTGTAGAATTCAATGATTTCTGTAAGAAACATACGGGGAAGAGACAACTGACCACAGCATACACTCCACAACAAATGGAGTGGCCGAGCTTAAGAAATTTACACTGTAATGAACTTGGTGAGATCTATATTATTAGAAAAGAAAGTACCTAAGATTTTCTGGCTAGAGGCAGTTCGGTGGACAATTCATGTCTTGAATTGATCACCTACTTTTAGCTATGAAGGACATGGCCCCAAAAGACTCATGGAGTGGAGAGAAGTCCATCAGTTGAATATTTCCGAGTGTTTGGATGTGTGGGACATGTTCACATCCCAAATGCTAGGATAACCATGCTTGAAGATAAAAGTGTAAGCTACATTCTATTTGGGGTTAGTAATGAATCCAAAGGGTATAGAATGTTTGATCCAATTCCCAAAAAGATTATCGTAACGTGGTCTTTGAAGAAGATCATGTGTGGGACTGGGGAACTAGTTATGAAAAAGAGCAGTTGATAGAATTAGAATGGGGAGACAACATTGAAAGGAATGCAAATGAAGAACAAAAGGCAGATGAAGTCATAGATGGTGCAGAGAATGATTCATCAACAGTTGAAGAGGATTTGACAGCAAGGTAGGGCACTGCTGAAGAGGATTTGATAGTAAAGGATTGAAGAAATCGACTTCATAATGTGTGGACAACATACTACACTTCTGGTGAAGGTTTGTCAAAAGAAGATGAAGCAAACATGACACTTAAGATGACATCAGATCCTACAAGCTTTTAGGAGGCTGGCTATGGATGAAGAAATCAAATCCGTTGAAAGAAATCGGACCTGACATTTGGCGGAACTGCACACTGATGTTAAGAAGATAAGAGTTATATGGATTTACAAAACCAAGCTAGATGAGCTTGGAGAAGTCGACAAATACAAAGCAAGACTGGTACTAAAGAGCTACACTTAGCAATATGGAATTGATTACACAGAAGTATATGTAGCTGTGGCCAGAATGATCATAGCTTTTGCAGCTTAAAGAGGTTGGAAACTCTATCAATTAGATGTCAAGTCTGCATTTTTACATGGGGAATTGAAGGAAGATGTTTTTGTAGAACAACCAAAAGGTTATGAGAAGAAAAAAGTGAACAAATGGTGTACAAGTTGCAAAAGGCTCTTTATGGACTAAAACAATCACCTATTGCTTGGTTTAGTAGAATAGAGTCCCATTTCATCAACAAAGGTTTTGAAAGCAGTCCCAGTGAGCAGACACTCTTTGTCAAAAAGAAGGGAGGTAAAATTCTCATTGTGACCTGACCGTGCGCGTCGCATCACACGCAAATTAAACCTAATTACCAAACTATGCAGTAGGGTAAGTAGGGTCGAACCCACAAGGAATTGAATTCAAATTTAATTAACACCAATCAACAAATAACAAAAAGGGGGATTTTTGGAATATTT
>JAWZTD010039504.1:0-12743 GCA_035221335.1 Echites panduratus | reverse complement strand
CTTCTAGGAGCCATGGTAGGTGGACCTGACAAAAATGACATATTCTTGGATGACAGAACTAAAAAGTGGTTCACAGAGCCAAGCATTTGGAGCAATGCTGGATTAGTTGCCGCTTTAGTAGCACTTCTTGATCCTCCTAGTCATTCTTTTGATCCAGATGGTTTTAGATTAGGAATGGATAGGATGGGTTTGTTTCAGAAAATCCAATTGGTTCCTTCTGCATCTTAACAGAGTAGTATTTTGTTAGCTAATTAGTTGATGAAGAGAGAACACATTGTTTCTTTTTGAAGTGTTAGTTACAGGGACAAGGGAACACATTGTTTGTAACAAGCATGTCACCTATGGGAGAAGTTTGATGTTCCCATGCTCGGGGAACAAAATCAATTCCACAGTCTCGTTGTCAGTTGTGCCGTCGGTAACCGGCTATTGGCTATGGTAAGGGCACTTCCACCTTCTTGTTTTATTTTTACTTTAAACTCAAAGCACAAAAGTCCATTCTTTTGTTGACGAATCTTGTATTCATCCTGTTGGCTCGACCTAAGATTGTATTATTCTGTCTAAAAGGATATATTAGATCAATCGTAAAAGGATAAGAGATTTATATAGTTTAAAAAAAAATCATAAAAGATCTAAAAAATTAAATATAAAAATGTGGGACCTATATAAATCATTTAAAAAGGTTTGGGACTTAAAAAGTTTAAAAAAAAATTAGGAACTCATAATGAACCAAGTAAAGAAGATAAAAATAAAAAGGGGGATTTTCTCTTTAAAGTAAGAGTTTAATAGAAAGGGGCAAATCTTTTTTTTTTTCTTTTTGTACCAAAACAAATAGTGGATTTAAATTTTGGCTACACTTTTAACTTGAACAAATTTTAACTACTAAAGTATTTTTTTGGACATATTTATTCCTGAAATGGGGTAAGACAACACAAAACAACCCAAACAAAATATAAATGTTGGGTTGTTTGTTTCTTTGGATAGGTTGTTGATATATTTAGAAGTTGAAACATCAAGCAACTCAACGGATTCAAGAACAAGACCTTCTTTGAACACAGTAAAAACTATAGCTCTAAGATGAACACAACACTTACAATCCCGTCATCATCATCCACATCTTAGTTGAAGTTTTTATTCTGCTATCTCACCGGCAAGTGAGGAGACCAACAACTGTCAATGTCTCATGGACCAATCACGAGGGCTCAAGTATCCAAGATGATGAAAGCTCTAATCGCATACCTCCAAAGGAAAGAAGACCAACTCGACTTTGAAGAAATTTTTGGAGCAACTAAATTGGAAGGGGATTGTGGAGCCAAAAAGCTATGGAATGTCTCAACTTTTGAAGGCTTGAAAGACTTGAATTTTTGCCAAAACATGTCATGAATGAAGGGAATGGAATGAAAGACTAAAAGATGGCATGAAGAAATGGAAGAGAAAAAAGGGTGAAGAATCAAGCTGTCTAAAGCCAGGAAACCAAGATCTGACGCCTACCAAATTCCATCAAATTTCAACTGTTGCAAATCAAAAGGCATCTAGTTCTATGCCTGGCCCTCTATCCAATGTCGGACACCCTCCTAGCAGCCTCAATCCAGCTCCAGCTCAAGACCATCCGACGCCGATTGCTTCAATTGGCAACAAAGTTCTTTTTCTGTTTTATTTGTATTTTGCTTTTTCTTTTTTTTTTTTTTGTAAATATCAAGGGTCTTTTGTGTAATTAACGCCTTTGAAAGTATTGATTAGGTTTTGGCTAATCAAAACACTATAAATAGCCTCTCAATTGTATTCAAACACAACTCTTTCAAATATCAAAACACTTCTCCGCACATTTGTGTCAGAATCTTTAAGTGATTTCTTTTAAGACTCATTTAGGATACTTAGAGAATTACTCTAGGACTATCAATAAATAAGGGATTAGGGTATTGATCATATCATATTGTCATGGCCTCCCAAGCAACAAATTAGTAGTAGCTTGCTTTAGTACCATATGACGAGGTACCTTATCCATATACTTCCTTATGGAAAATCTCTCTCTTTTTTTTAAGAGAGATACGTGTAGAAGAACAACACTTGACACACAGAACAAGTCTATGTTTTTGGCCTTAGGCTTGATTCACATAAACAAATGATCAAAGGAAAGCAAAGATTCAAGAAAAAAAACTGTGAAAAGAAATGATAAGCATTGAAAAGTTGTTGAAATCTTTGTGATTATTGTTCAAATTGATTGAGATAGATTGGTGATTATATTTGCTTGTGTTTGTGGAAAATTTGAGATCAAAGTGGCTAGAAAATCTTATTGATATTGCAGTGAAACTTGATCACAATTCTTGACCTCTAGTTGTTTGATAAAATGCCCACCATCTATTTCGTTGACTTCCAAGTTATCTGCCACTTGTTTTGAGTTGAGTGACCTATCTATAAATTCTTTGGCTCTTATTTGTGGATATTCATTGACTATTTGATTGATTTGTGTGATTACTTGATATTTTTGCACTAAGTGATTTACATTGCAATAGTGAATCCTATATGAACTTGAAGAAGAATTTGAGAGGTAAAACGCAAGAGTTGGAGAGATCAATAGAGTGTGAAAAAGCCTAGAGTTACGTGACATACGCAATTGTAAGTGAGGATATAACTACTTGTTTCGATGAGAATAAATATTTGTCGGAAATTTGTGGTGAAGCATGTCATATTGTGAAATTGAACTTGAGGGAAGTTGTAAAACTTCATGATTTGGAAAACAACATGAATGCATGGAACCTTCTTGTGACTCTTAGTTTCAAAGCTTATGAATTTCATGGTAATATACCTACAATGGATGCTCTGTGTGTTCTTGAATGTTCCAACCATGATGAATTCATTAAGTTATTGAATTTTGAGATGATGATGAGAATTTTGTGAGATATGATAGTTATATATTCTTCAATCTTGGGTAGAAAGCATGTTTTAGGACTACATATGAAAAAAAGCATATTATTTTTGAAGAAAATTTGTTGAAAATTTGTGAGAAGGTGTTTCAAGATTACAAATTGTTCTTTGGCGAAGTTGAGAGCTCAAGATATTGATGACAAGATGTTTGCTAAGTTCTTAATCTTTATGTAGCATGAATGGTGGAATTACATGAAGCTTTGGAGTATGTTTTAAGCCATCAATAACGAATTGTTGAACTTTTGGAACATTTTCTAAATTGCAATGCTAACCATCTTGATGATAATATGGAATCTAGCATATGTGAGAATCATTGTCACCTTCATCTTATGCATACATTTAGATTTAAAACTTGAGTATGCCATGGAAAGAAAGTGTTTCTTGAACTTAACATGTATAAATTTAATTTTTTTGAAATTTGTTTGTTTAGCACATTATGTGGACATCAACCTTTAAGATTTATGCCATGTGTTTTGAATGATATAGTTTTTAGTCCTTGGTGCTTTAAATGGATAATATTCCTTGTCCCTATTGTCTCTTCAAATGAATTTAGTGTTGCTGAGAAGGAATACTTATCAAAGAAAGAAAGATTACCACCTTTGGAGGAAGGAATGACAAGGCATTTTTTTTGCTATAACTTCCACGAAAAAAGACATCTATCAAACTTTTGATAGCATGGAGCTCTTAGGTAAGTATTGTCTTGATGTTTCAATCAATGCTAGTAATCGATCTTCTCTCAGTATAGGACTTGAAGATTAGAGGACCAATCTTTTTGAAGTGAGGGGGAATGATGGAGACCAAGGAGCTACTCAAGCATTGGTTGGAGTTACTAGGATGCCATCAAAGGAAGGCTATCTTGAAGATATCTTTCATAGAAACATTGAGACTTGCAAAGCTTAGCATTTCAAGTATAAAGAAGACATCAATTCATTAGTGTGTCACAAACTGGAGCTTGAAACCATGTCTAAAAGCACTAAGTTCAATGAAGATTATGGAATTCAACTTTTGAAAGCTTAAGGGCTTGAAATTCATGCCATGGAAAGGGGGAATGGAGAGCTACAATATGGCATGAAAGAATGGAGTGAAATGGTAAAGAATTGGTGCGGAAGAACCACTGTCCGGTGCCGTCTCAAAGTTGTTTGGTGCCTGCTAAAATGGATCATGAAACTAGCAACCTTCTAGAAAGCTTCCGGTGCAATGCCTGGCTTCTTGTTCGGCTCCAGATTCACCCTGGCCAGCGTCGGATGAACCTCTGCCCAATAGCTACTAAGCTGCCTTCTTGCTGAATTTTGGCTTGTATTTCTTTTATTTTTCAAGGGGCTTTGTGTAATTAACTTCTTTGACATTTGTATTAGGGCATGGCTAACAACAAAACATTATAAATTGCCTCATTCTTTGTATTCGAACAATACATCTAGATGACGAAAACATTTACTCTGCACTTTAAGTGTCAAAAATAAAACTTAGGTCTTTTCTTTGTGAGATTCTTGTCTTCCAAATCAAGAGAATGGATTAAGAGAGTTGCATCTCATAGGTCATTCTAACTAATCCAAAGCAACATGATGTGATTTCTCCCCTTTTTTGGCAAGGAAAACTACACTCACATAAATCACACCAAAAGATAGGATTTCATCTATTGTTTGTTTTAGATTAGTTAGAATAACCTATGAGATGAACTCTCATTAACCATGCTCTTGATTTTAAAGACTAGTCAATACCCTAATCCCCTAGTGATTGATTGGCCTAGTGTAATTTTCTAAGAACCCTAGAAGAGTGTTGGAAGAATCTCACAAAGAAAAGACATAAGTCTTGTTTTCAATCAAAAGAGTAGAGAAATGTTTTTCTTCATTCCGGAATATTTTGTTTGAATACAAAGAAGGAGGATATTTATAGTATTTTGGGTCAGCCATGCAATAATACAAAGAAGTTAATTGCACAAAGCCCTTTGAACAATAAAAGAAACACAAGCCAAAATTAAGCCAAACGAAAGCTTCGTCACTGTTGGGCAGAGGTTCATCAGACACCGACTGGGGTGAATATGGCTCAGGACAGGCATGGCAGGAGCCAAACAGTAAGACAAGCATTGCACCTGAAGCTTTCTAGAATGTTGCTGATTTGATGATCCATTCTGGCCGGCACCTGTCAGCTTTGAACTACCTCTAGACAATAGTTCTTTCACAGTAATTCTTCACCATTTCACTCCATTCTTTCATGCCATCTTGTAGCTCTTCATTCCCTCTTTCCATGACATGTTTTGGCATGAATTCAAGACCTTTAAACCTTCAAAAGTTGAGACATTTCCATAGCTTTGAATTCCGTAATCTTCATTAAACTTTAGTGCCTTCAAACATGGCTTCAAGCTTAAGTTTGTGGCACACTAATAACTTCATGTCTCCTTTAAACTTGAAATGTTGAGCTTTGCAAGTCTCATTTCTTCCATGAATGATATCTTCAAGATAGCCCTCCTTTGATGGCATCCAAGTAACTCTCGAGTAGCTCCTTGGTCTTCATCAAGTCATAACACATTAGTCTCCTTTAAATAGGGTGACTTACCTTTAGTTATTGGGTAGTGCTCCTGAATTATGTATGTTCTCACGGACCATTCAGTGATTGTTATCTGAAGGAACTATCAAAAAAGAGAGAACTAATA
The DNA here is from genome assembly GCA_035221335.1 of Echites panduratus. NCBI lineage: Eukaryota > Viridiplantae > Streptophyta > Magnoliopsida > Gentianales > Apocynaceae > Echites > Echites panduratus. Next base: position 7,171 of record JAWZTD010039504.1, on the reverse strand, counting down.
TCACTGTTACTATAGATTAGACATGTCCCCATGACATGAGTATGGGTTGATGGTCTGACGAAGCTAAGTCTATATGCTTTGATGTCCTATAGGTGAGATCACATAATAGAGATCAATAGCCTTGTATGTTAGGTACTTAGAGTTAGTTAGTTAAGACAGACCTATACAATAGCATCTCTATACCATACAATTGTTATTGTACTGAATATTCTTCTAGTGAATATTCATTATGATTCAATGGTAAAAGAACTAAATACCTAAGGATGGTAGATGATATTGAGTACGGTAATAGTATGCAAAACCTAGGCTCAATAATGAGTATTACATGGAAGGGCAAATGTGTCAATACACCTGTAGGTCAAAGACTAAGGGTTGATATCTATCTCAACAAGCCTTCTGTTTCTATAGCAATGAATTATGGACTATATCATCATCTTATGGTGATAATAGAAGGTGTTTAGAATGACTAAGTATAGTGCTACTATATTGTAAGGATATTTTGGTCATTTTATAGTGCCATGAACATTGTTTCTTAATGTCACTGATCTAGCCCTATTATGTATAAATGATTTTATATCATTATTAAATAGGAGATTGTAGAAAAAATTAATTTTATTCTAAATAGCATTAATAATTAATTAAGGATTTTATGTAATCCTTGGAATTAATTATTCGGGCTTGAATAAAATTAATTAGTTATTTTATTTAGTCTTATAATTAATTTGGACTTAGGTCCTTAATATTAATTATTGTTGAGTTTGAATAAAATAATGTGAGTGACTATTTATTTTTATTAATCTTATATATAATATATTTAGATTTAGATACATGAGATTAATTATTGATGAACTAATAATAAAAATAAATATTGGGCTTTAATAAAATGCCAGAATAATTTTATTTTATTCACGATCCAATTAATAATTATTGGACCTTTTAATTAAATAAGAGGATAAATGGGCTATTGGGCTTTGGTCCATAGACAAGCTTTAATCTAATTTGTTAAGATTATTTATATATCATATTAAGAACTAGACATTTACTCCTAATCAAACAAGCGATTCTCTTGAAACCTTAAGATCTGTTGTTTGCCTCTAATTTAGTTTCTTCTTCCATCTTCTATTTCTATTTCTATTTAGCCAAATAGATAGGGAATATATTAGAAGATCTTAAGTTTAGTAGATCAAGATGTAAAGTTCAGTTCCGTCGGAAAAGATCTCGAGCATCATTCCGCAAAACAATAAGGTATGTATCATTCTCAACTCACTATGTGAGTAATTTAAAAAAAAAATCCTGGGACTCGAGATCTTGTTTCCTCATAGATACGGGATCCACCTCCCTATAATAACTATGTCATCAATGTAGATCTCAATATTTCTTCCCAGCTGCTACTTGAATTCTCTACTCTGCATTCTTTAATCCAAAAGGTATTTGGGTATTGTAATAAGTCCCGACCTCTGCTATGAAAGAGTTCTTCTCCATGTCCTCTAGTGCCATTAGAATTTGATGGTAGATTTTGTAGGCATATAATAAACATAACAATTAGTATTCTGTAGTTGAATCTACCATCTAGTCAACATTGGGAAGTGGGTAGGAGTTTTTCTTACAATCTTTGTTAAATGAGGTGAAGTCCTCATACATTCTCCATGACCCTTCCTTTTTAGGTATTACCATAGGATTGGCTAACCATTCATGGTATAGGACTTCTCTTAGTATTACATAGAGAAGAGTTTGGACTTCTAAAGCTATGATTCATTTCTTTGCGGAGCAAAGGTCCACTTCTTCTGCTTCACTAACTTGACTCCAAATTGGAGTCCAACTTTGTGTTCTGCTATGCTCCTACCAATTCCTTCAAGGTCCATGGGTTTCCACCCAAAGACCTTCAGGTACCCCTATAAATAATCCACGAGCTTTCCTTTATTTTGGACTGAAGTGATTCCCCAATTTTGATTCCATTCTCAGGGAACTCTCACACACACACACACACACACTCTTTCTCTCTCTCTCTCTCTTGCTACTTTGATTCTAGTTTTTTCATCGTCTCAGGGTAGGCCAAAGATTTCGACCTTGAAGGTCTAAGGCCATTTGTCTATCTCCTTTCAAGGTGATCCATTAGTTGCCGACTCGTATTCTCCTACAATAATGCATGAGACAAATCTCTCTATGTAAATCCATCATTCCTTTCCGGCTAAGGATGGCTTTCTATGTCCTAGAAACGTCTACCACGAGCCAGTCCATGACCTTTATGACTCTCTTGCCATCAACACAGACTGATATTAGACCTTGAGGAATCCTTCATAGTAGGTCGTGCTTCACTGAAACTTGTGAGTACTGTGTCGGACCTTAGCAATGATCCAAGATCCTGTTCCATTTGGTCAAAAGCTTTCTTATATGGATCCTTTGACATTGACTGCACTTCCCATATTCACAAGGATTTTTTGAACAAAGAAGTCCTATATTTGCAAGGAAACTGTCAAAGGATCCATATCTGCACCTCGAGCTCGCTTGGACCTAATTTCAATGGCATTGATTTCTCCAACTAGAGGTCTTTGTGGATGCTTTGGAGGTCATGGGTTAGCTGGACCTCCATCATTTGCTAAGAATTCCTGTGGCTTTCCCTCTTTGATCAATCTTTCGATCTCTCTCTTAAGGTCAAAGCAATCCTTTATAACATGGTAGTAAGGCCTGTGATACTAGTAGAATTTATTTATTTCTCTCTTGCCAATTAGAGACTTGAGGGGTCTTGGTGGCCTTGGAATCCCTTTTTTCTCCATAGTGACTAGCACTTTAGCTCGAGAGACTGTTAGTGGAGTGGTCACGAGCTTTAGGATTGACTTTAATTTTCTTCTTTTTGGAAGTCCCAGAAGGAAGTCAATCCTTCTCGCCAGTTTGAGGAATGATTATTTGGGCAACCTTTCGATTCTAAAGACTTGTTGGTAGAAAGTGTAAAGCCATGGATTTTCTTTTAAATAACAGTCTCCTCTTGTTTTATAAGTCGCTCCAACAACATATGTAGTTATATAACCGCTGTCACCTCTTCTTCTACAATCCTAAGACCTACATACCCCTTAGTGACCCTTGCTTGAATGCTATGATATAAATGGCATGAATTTTCTATTCTATTTCAATTGCCTCATCTTTGAAACAACTATAGTACCTAATTGTACTTTCACTGACCTTTTGCTTAATGGTGAAAAGATGGTTAATGTCTTTTTCACATCTCTTACTGCTTTGGTTGTTCTTTAGAAATTGATCCTTGAGTTGATTCCAATTAGAGATGCTTGCTACTGGGAATCCTTTGAACTTTGACTGAGCCTTTTTTTGTCAAAGTGAACCTGAAAGCTCTACACTTGTCATGGTCTAGGTATTCAAACATCTCCGTATAGGACACATACTCATCTATACGGAGCTGAGGTTCTGTTGTTCCATCATACTTTACAGCGACTTGTGGAGGTTTAAACCCTAGAGGCACCTTCATGGGCCTTATGCTATCCACAAAAGGCCATCATTCATCAAGGTCAATTGAACTTTATGTTTTAGATCCTTCTACCTCATCGAGGTTTATGAGTGATGCCTTTTTTCTTGCATTATCTGTCTAACTGTTTGATCAAACTAGGCCTGGGGCAATCCCTTTCTCTTGAGGGGGTTCTTTCTGAGCCTTTGTTTTGAGGATCGATTCTAGGTTCCTCGGCATTCAAAGGTTGTCCACCAAAGCTTTAATGTTCTCTCAACCGTGTTGGTGGAGGTGGGCCTCCAGCTACTCTACCTTAGTGTTTTGGACCTCTAGAACGTCATTTATCATCTTGTTGGGATGGTGCCAAACTCCTCCCTGTTGAAACAAAATCCCTTCTATCCTAAAGGTTTTCTAGAGTTGATATCATCCATTCAAGCAGGTCACTTGGGACGGTGACATGAGTTCCTTTAAAGCTTTGTGGAGCTCATTGATTTCTTGTTGTCAGTTCTACAAGTCCTGAGAGACGTGTACCCTATTGTGTCTCTTGACATCAAAGTTTCTTCTTGAAGGTTTGGAGCTTGTTATCTCTGGAATTCAAGTCTGGACAGGATTTGTAGAATCTACATTGTTGTCATTCCCTCTCCCCTCCAAAAGGGCTTCTAGTATCATTTTTTCAATACCTAGATCATGGTGTCGGACTACTCCCTATTGAAACAAAATCCCTTCTATCATTAAGCTTTTCCAGAGCTGATATCATTCATTCAAGTATTTTGCTTAGAACAGTGACATGAGTTCATCTAAAGCTTCGTGAGTTCTACGCGTCCCGAGAGATGTCTATCCTGTTGTGTCTTTTGATTCCTTGGAGGATCAACATCAACATTTCTAATTAAAGGTTCGGAGTGTGTTGGCTCTAGAATTCAAGTCTAGACTAGATTGGATGAATCTGCATCGTTGTCATTCTCTCTTCCCTCTAAAGGGGCTTCTGGTATCGTTTTTTGAATACGTAGATTAGTTATGTGTGGTTGTCCATAACAAGGTGGTTGTTTTTCTTGCCATGACAATGTATTGTATTTTTCAGAGATTATTGGAAAGAAATTTTTATCAATGTTTTTACTACAGAAGGCACCAGAAGTGATGGATTCCAAATCAATCTTCGGGTCACCCCAATTATCACGACGCCTGCATAACAACCAAGAATGTGAAATTATCAGAGTAGGCTGTCTCCCTTGGGATAACTCCAATGGCAAAGTCAGTTAACATTCTTGGAGAGAAAGAGATAAATTCAATCAATCATTCAAAGTGTGATTATTGTGTGTGTTCAAAGGAATCGAATAACTTTTTAGGTATAGTTACCTTATTTGAGTCGATCTCAATCCCGTGAAATTAGGCCAATGACATTAATTTTGAAATTATATTCAACCATTCTTTCTTGGAATCATGGAGTTTCCTTATAGGAAGGTCTTATTTTCATGCACGTTTCTCTTCTTAGAGAGTCGTTATGACTTGAAGCTAGATCTCGAGCTCTTGAAGTGACTTTGGACCTCTACAACGGAAGGTCCTAGGTCATGGATTATAGATCGTAGGTCGTGGATGGTAGGTCATAGGTTGTGTCCAATAGTTTGCACATTACAACTATGAGTATATCCTTTCTATAACTCTCTTATCTTTTGTTTATAAACCTCAGACATCTAGATTCATCAAGGAAACGGGTTGGGTTCCTATTTCTCGGGTCAAGTTGGCATTTATTTGGATTAAGTTTTTCGAGTGATGATCATTTACTCATCACCCGTATATCTATATCTATAATTTTTAAGACTAATCTAGGGAAAAGATCATAAAATTGAAATAATAAATAAGTTTGTTTTAAATGGTTATCTACACCTTTTTTTTTTTTTCTTTAAATCGTAGTCTATGAGTCTTTTTACTAAAAAAGAATATAAATAATAGCAAACATGATTCTCTCTGCTATTTGGTAGATGACTTTTCCTGGCATTTCTAAGTAAATAGAAATCAAAACAACATAAATCAAATAATAAATCAATATAAAGCAAAATATTCGTTAAGCTCATCAAGAATTTATTTGTAAATAAATACATGAATTCTTAAATGAATTAATTACCTATTTGTAGTATAAATATTTTAGATAATAGGAACGGAATTTTTTAATGAATTTATTATTTGTTAAATAAATAAAAAATTTATAAAAATAAATTAAATATTTTTTTTCCAAATATTCTATCTCATGTTCTACACTATCAAATAAAATAATATATTTATCTTATAACGATCAAGGACTCATAGATTTAGCATTTTTTTAGCATATTATTAATAAAAAATATTTGCAAAAGCGGCTCCACATCTTTTATCTAACCAATAATAAGTAGACACATACTTATTTTAAATATATTTTATTAATAAAATCCTAAAATAATATATTAAACTCGATGGATCTTGAAAATTATGTAGATGTGATAGAATATTTCAAATCTGCAAATGCTCATTTGTATATTTATTATTGGTGATGTAGATGATTCGAAGTCAATATTTTTAAATAGAAACTGGTTTTCGAATGATAATGTTTAAAAGCATCAAAGGTGTGATCGAGTGATTTGAAAATGAAATATATATAATATAGGTAGAAATTTTAGTTTTTGTGAATTTTTAGCAACTAACAGTATATTGAAGATACATGTGTAAACCTATCCCCGACATTACTTGTAAAAAATAGATAAATAAATAAAATGATAAGTTTTAAAATCCCAGAAAAAGTAGCTGATATGTCATTTTCCTGTTTTTAACCTTTTATTATATGTAGAGAATAAATTAGTATTATTTTTCCCCCAAAATATAAAAGAAGCTACCTAGTGGAATCTCTCACGTTCACACCTGATCATGCTCATTAACAAGATACTCTATGAATCAACAGATAGATTTTTTAAGCAATATTCTAGCTTTTTTTTTTTTTTAACTTACCAAAATTAAAATCTGATCGAGTTAAATAATAAATTTACAGTATGTAAGTTGTACCTTCGAATCGTTAGACTAACCTTGGTGCTGTAATATTCTAACTTGACTCTCAAAATCAAAACAATTTTTCACCCTATAATTAATCAATCAAATATATGTGGGAATAATAGCAATTTATATGTAGAGTGCACTTAACATTTTCGTATATATACTAACAGTTAAAGATTTAATCAACTATCTTTTTTTATTTAAAAGAATTATTTTTTTTAATATATTTTATATATTAAATCTTAAAAAGATAAATTAAATCGTAAAGTACTTAAGCAATTAAAGAAAAAACAGTTGACAGATATTTAACTGTGTACTTCATAATATTTTTCTATATATATATATATACAGAAATATTATATAGAGTAATGAAGTTCAAATTATAGAACGTTTCTATATATTATTGGATGATCAACACATAATTAATTTTATGTGAATATACACTGGAGCACCACCATGAATTTTGAGATCTATTGATCTCCATAGAATTTTCCTATATAAATATTTAAATATCTAATTCTTAAAGTTCCTAAGCTCCCGGACTTTTTTCGTTCTTTTTTTATTAAAAAAAAAAAGGAGCAAAGTAAAGAAGAACAAGTAAATCCTAATCGAACAGGACAGGAAGGAACCTTAATCAACAATTTAATACTTAATCACTACTTAATTCATAATTTAGAAATAATCTTTGTGAAATTCAGCGTG
>JAWZTD010039453.1:0-12748 GCA_035221335.1 Echites panduratus | reverse complement strand
AATATGCTAACACAAATAGTCCGGGAATACTACCCAATGAATAAAGGTAATTCACCCTACTTAAAGGAGACTAATGTTTTATGACCTTATGATTTAAACTTCCAGTGATCCATACCTTAATGGGTTGAACGTCCCAACACATAGATCACCTATTTAAATCAAATTGGACCTTACTGCATGAAATAAAAATATGCATTAAAATAATTCAAACAACATCTCAATTAAATTATAATTACAGAAAATTTTTAGTCTTTTTGGCATAAATCCCAACACAAATTCCTTTTGAAAGGAACCAACAACAATACAGAATATGAAACCTTGCTAGCAAGAATAAGGTGGGCAGTTAAATTGGGCATCAAAAAAATAAAAAAGAAGAGTGATTCTCAAGTGGTGGTAAATCAGGTTAATGGAGAATTCCAAGCCGCTAACAAAATCTTGAAGAAATATCGTGACCAAATAAATCAAGAAAGTTAGAAGTTCGAATATTTTGAACTAGCAAAGATATCTAGGGATAACAATTGGGGCAAATTAAATCTCCAAGCTGGCAGCAGCTTAGCAAAGTAAGGTACTAGAAAAAATCGAAATTGAAGAAAAATTAGAGCCAAGTATCTCGCCACTCGAAGAAGTTCCTATCGCACACGTTCAGACAATTGAGGAAATGGATAATTTCTTGAAGCTGGGAAGTCTACCAAAAAAACTTTAGGACACTTTAGCTCTCAAGATGAGAGCGACAAGATACACTATCGTGGATAATGTGCATTATCGACAGTCTTTCTCTAAACCATTATTGAGATGCCTCCTACCACACTTGGTAACCTTGCTCCTAGGAAGTATGAGAAGGGGTGTGATGTGATCCTAGAAGCTACTCAAGCATTGATTGCAGATAAGTGGATGCCATCAACATATTCAATGCATCATTCATGGGAGTTTTGGGCATGCCAAGTCCCATAATTCAAGTTTGAAGAAGAATGAAGACATTAGAATGCAACACACTTGAACTTGAATACATGTTTTGGAAGCTTTACAATATTCAAATTTCAGCAAAGAAAACATGGTTGAAAAGGGGCTTCAAGTTGGCAAGAAGAATGCTCAAAATTGGTGTTGAAAAGTGGTGAAACAGTGTTGTCCGGCTCCCGAAAGCTTCTGTCTGGTGCGAAGCTGAATGGAGGGCCAATTTTGCAGGAAAACAGAAGGTGTCTAGCGTGCTAGAGTAACTTTCTCCGGCGGGAGAGAGTTACAGTACTGAGTTGCTGTAGTGCCGAGTTGCTACAGTGCTTTTCCAGCAGCAAATTTGATTCTTTTCCTTTCCTTTTCAGCTTGTATTTTCTTTATAGTCTAGGGCCTTATTTGCAATTTATTTCTAGCTTAGTTTAGTTAGTTTTGGCCTATTAATAGGCATTCTTCCTTGTATCAAACACAATTTTTACAACCATGAAATCAAATTGAGAGAGAGAAACAACTTTTCTTCTTCTGTTCTTTGAGCAAACCAGGCCTTTGGGTCTTTAATTTGTGAGATTCTTACAAAACTCTTCTAGGGTTCTTGTATAATTACACTAGGGCTTTCAATTACTTGGATTATTGTATTGAATAGTCTTCCAAATCAAGAGGAAGGTTGATGGGAATCTATCCCACAGGTCATTCCAACTAATCCAGACTAAACCTAGGTGAAATCCTATCTTCAGTGCGATTTCAACCGACCCGCCAAAAGGGGCCTTGGAAGAGAACATGTCAGGGTGTGCGGAGGCCACCCTAGGGCTAAATCAATGGAGAATAAGATTATACCCTTAGGATACTATTGGCCCACATTGCAACAGGATGCAAAAGAGTATGTCAACAAATGTATAAGATTCGAGGAATACTGCAATATCCTAAGACTACCATTGGTCTCCCAAACTCCAGTAATCTCGTCATGGCCATTCTACATGTGGGGGATAGGTCTAACATGACCTTTCCCCAAGGATAGATGAGGCAGGAGATTCTTGGTTATGGCAGTTGATTATTTTTCCAAATGGATAGAAGCCACAGCTCTGGTCTACCCAAAGGAAGAAAATGTACAGAACTTCTTCCATGATCAAGTATGGAGTTCTAAGAGCTATCATGACAGATCATGGCAGCAATTCTCCTCTAAATTCACTGGAGAATGCGAAAGACTAAAAATTAAGCACTGGAAGTCTTCAGTCACACACCTGCAAGGAAATAACCAGGCTGAAGCAGCAAACAAATTGATAATCATGGCCCTAAAGAAGAACCCAGAGGGCAAGGATGGAAAATGGACTGATGAGTTGCACCTAATGTTATGGTCCATTCGTACCTCAGCCCAGGGGCAACAGGAGAGAGCCAATTCTCATTAGTATACAGATCAGAGGCAGTCGCCCCAGCAGAAGTAGCACTTTCAACTTATTGGATCGCTCAATTCAGCGAAGAAGAAACAGGGGGACGAGACTGAGTAACCTAGACCTGTTAGATGAAGGAGAATAAATGCTGGAACATGAATGGAACGATACAAACAAAAAACTAAGGAATACTGCAATCAAATGGTGAACCCCATAAAGCTTCAAATTAGTGATTGGGTACTGGGGAAAATTGAAGCCACTAGCCAAAAGGCCAATAGAGGCAAGCTTGCCCCAAATTGGGAGGGCCCATATAAACCAGTGGAGGAACATTGGGAAGGGACATTTGTCTTAGAAAAATCGGATGAAAAAAAGCTGCCCAATCCATAGCATTCTAATCACTGGAAAAATACTTCGTTTAAATCTACACAAAGAACAAGATAAAGCTTGTATCAAATTATGTGTCGATTGCTAACAAAATATGTTTCATTCTTAATTACACAAACTTATCAGGCAAACATGCAAACAAAACAACACCAAGTATGAAAGAAAATAAAAAAGATTCACAAAATTCATAAAACTCTCAAACATTAAGAGAGATATGTGAACCAAACCCGCAGGCAGGGCAGCAAAAGCTGCGTTCAAAACAAATAACTTGATGAAAAAATTGAAGGAATCAGTGAAAGGAGATTCACTTGAATGGTATTACATCCCGCTACAAGTCCATTCTAGATAGAATGGACTATTGAATGCTCCCAAAGAGGGAATGGCAAAAAAAAGCAAAACACCTGAAAGAAATGCCGCCATTGGCGAAATATAAAGCAACTCGGGAAATTCGCAAGGGACACATGCAACAACAGTTAAGAGAATTTGAAGTAAAAATGGGGAAAGGTACATTAATATATAAAGGAAAAATTGAAAAATTTAAGAGGAAAAATTGAAAAATTTAAGTACAAGATTCTTTGATTACAATAACTTCATCACCACCAATTGACTCACCCACGAGAGCAGGTCCTGGAGCTTTGGTGGGACAGCCTCCCAGTTGCCAACGGGAGCAAGTCCTGAAGCAGTGGCGGGAATAGCCTCACGGTCGCCACCAAATTGGGTGACACCACCACTCTACAACCACGAGTTATAAAGTTGGGAAAAGTTTGGAACCACGGGTGCAGAAGGAATCCAAATAGGATTGCCTTCTTCAACATCAAACTCCATTATCTCCTTAGGCGACCTCCGAGTGATATGTAACAAACTCGCAGCTCGTCTAGTTACCTGTTACAAACCTGCAGAGTCTTCATCTCCAAGAGGCTGTCAAACATCTTCTTATCTCTCGGAGATAACTTGTAAAGATCGCTCAAGCTCGCCACTTAATTGTTGTATCTTCTCTTTAGCCTCATGCACCTCTTTCTCGGATGACTCCAAAATTATGTGCGAGGTAGAACCTGATCCTCGAGCTCATCCCTTTCTCTGGTAACCTCTGATAAATCCGCCTTCACTTTTTTTTGTATTTTTGCTTAAGGGCGACCTTGGTAGCTTCCAACCCAGAAAACCTCTGCACTTTGGAGAGAAGCCGGTCACTCTCCATGTTGGCTCTCCTTCCCACTTCATCAATATGAGGAAGAAGTGAGCTCACATGCACCATAAAGAAGTTAATAGTGCCGCAAAAAAGAAAAAAGCCTATTACAACGAAAAGATGGGCCCCGATTTGACCTATGGCCCGGCCACACAAGAACTCCTCGCATTTCTTACTAGTTTGCAAGTTATTGGCTCGCACTAGCATACCAAGACCCAGATGCTTAGCTACCATTGGGTCTGTAAAGTCGAGTTTGCTAGGCAGTGAGACATTGACCAGAGATTGCCTTAAATCTTTAATGTGGGCAGAACTAACTGAGAATTCAAAATTGTCAAAATCCCACCTCCCGACTTAGGGTGGCTAAATTGAGAGGGGACATATGCTGCTAAATCTGACATGACGACCGGCATCGCTGGAAGATCTCCCCATCCCTCTCAAGAATATTGGTATCAGGGGGAAGCAAAGTGTCTTCAAGGCAATCTCCCATGGCTTCAACATTCCCTACCGGTGCCTAGGAGACCACCGCCTCATAAGTCGAAATGAAAACATTGGGTCCTTGGGGGGATTCAGGAAGAGCAGTGGACTGCTTTCTCGGGCGAGAGCCTACCACCTCTTTCCCTTTCCTTTTCCTTTGGGCAGCTAAAAACGCTTTTGTAGCTTCTCTGCCCTCATGAACTGATAATTCTTCTTCTAAGGGTAGTGGTTTTGCAGGAAAAAGGATCTCCGACCCTTCCCCGCCATCCTCGTCCATTACATGGCTGGCTAGGAGAATGTTGTTCGCTGAAGATAGTTGAACTTTGGCCTCTTTTCGGTTCGCCTCGATCAATGCGAGCATCTTTTGGAAGACACCATCTCTACAAAAGTAAGAGGGCCATTAGATAAGAAAAAACACTACAAGGAAAAAGTGATGAACTCGCCAAAAATTACCCCCATTTCGGGGGACACATCTAGTCCTGTTGAACATGGGTAAGTGGATGAAAAGAAGCCTGGTTGGTGGATCACCTACTCCCAAACATATGCAGGAGGCGGAATTAGTTGGAACTTGGGAAAGACCCCTTCCACGTACCGAATCCAGCAAAGAGCCAGGTCCCTATACGAAAAGGCTTTCGCATGAAATCTATATCGTTGGGTGTCCAGCCCTTTCGGGGGGCATCCCCAAACAGTGCTAAATTCTTCACGAATCTGGCCTCCAAAGGCTTCAATTTCCCCAAGTTAACCTTGGAGGATTTTAACCTGGAGAACGAAGCATGCCTGATAGAGCTAAATGGAATGCCCCCTTCTTCTGCAGAAGGAAATAATATTCCTGCCAATTGTGAACTTTGAATCTTAAAGGATCTATGAGTCTAGGGGTGCCCAAACGAGAATGGACACACAATGTACTTCCTCTGGTTACCATGAATAAAATGTTGAAAACATCCAAGGTAGGCTCAAGGGCAATAGTTTGACAGATGACGATAAAGGAAGTTAAAGCCTAAACCACATTGGGTGGAGATATGAAATTCAGGCATCACAGACAGCCATAAACTCTACAATGAAATGATCGATAGGAAACCTAAGCCCACTCTCAAGTTGATCCGCAAACACCATGGCCTAATTATCCATCAACTCGAAAGCCTCGCCTCACAATATATCGACCTATACATGGTGGTGTCAATGTTGAACCCTTAGACCAATTTGTCCATCTTCTCTTTTGACAATTTATTCTTTACAGTGTATGTTCCCCCAGAAGCGATTTTGCCTAAAGAACTTGCTTGAGCCATCCTATGGGATTCTGCAAAAGACTTAGCTATGTCATCCCACAGTCTTTCTAGCAAATAAAAATTTACCATCTCCTCATCTCGCAACTCAATCCTTTGATCTTGCTAAGATAGAAAAGGGTCTCAATGCAGCAATAGCTCAGAAGGATTCTCTCTCAGAACTAGTTTGTATTCCTCACAATGTGCACTCGCAAACCCTGATATAACTTCCACAAAATTCTGGTCCTCTCATACAATCGTAGGTCTGGGATCCTCACCTCAAACTCACAAGATCCCACCATTTACAATAGGGCAGGGGAAAGGTGCCAACAACGAAGATCAAATGGAAATAAATAGTAGAAAAAGAGAATGAAATGACAAGATTCAAAGTATTACCTTTCTATCCTCAAATAGAAAAGTCAAGGAAGCTGGAGAGTAATCGATTTCAAAAAGTCTGGAAAGACACAAGAACTATCCCAGGAGATTTCGAACAAAACTAGAAAACTTACTCCGAAGAATAACTAAGAATGGAAGAAGAAATTCAAGAACGCTACTACAAGAGGAAACTGAGATCACTTGAAACTGAAAGCCAGAAATTCAAAAGGAAACAAAAGTGGACAAGAGAGGAAGGAGCTGCCTTTTATAAGGATGAAACGCTTCATAATGAGCGAAGCATCGTCATTGGCATCCTCAATCTAGGTCATACGTACGGGACTCAAAATGTTTTGCCCAATCCGGTCACCCCAATATCTGTTCCACATTTAATGTAAAGGGAGTATCGGACATCTGATAAGACGTAACTGTTCAGTGAACAGGAAAACAAAGGGATTATCATCCCACGTTTAAAATGAGCGACAAATAAGGTAAGTAGCAAGATAGTCGCTCCGAAAGAAATAAATATCGCATTCCGCCCATTGTGAACGAAATGAGCCAGGGGCTACTGAAAGGGATAAAGTTGGTTGGGCTTGTAATAGAAGTCCAAATGATAAAGGCTAATATCCAGAACGGTTGGCCAGATAGATAAAGCCCGTCAAATTGCTAGATGAAGAGTCCCCTGAATGGAAAATTGTCAGGAACCTAGTTAAGGATGAACTAATCTAAACCAAATAGAATCCTAAAATAGAAATAGCCTCTCCATGTAGCAGAGTGAGTCGCATCCCACGTCAACTACAGGGATTTAGTCATCTCGCCAAGCCATGAAGATAAGGAAAGGTGGTTCCAAATGACTCCTGTGTTCATTAAGTAATCACGTGGCTCAATGAGTAATCCCGTGGGGAGTTCCAAATAATAACAAAAATACCCATGCTCTTCTATTATAATTAAGAGAATTCTTGCACCATCAGAGGTAATTGATTCTCCTTCTTCTACGTGACAAGATTTGCTTTGCATTTCTTTGGAGATTCAGTGACTAGAACGTCAGAGCATTACTAGGAGATATTCTCCATACTCCTTCATCTTGCAAGAAGACCCACATCACCTCCTTCCATCTCCAACAAGCTCAAAATCACTTGCTGAAATCCTGTACAACATCAATAATCAAATCAAATCAAATGAAACTATATATAGTTCCCCTTTAATTTGTTTTTCAAAATCAATTGGAAATATATTTATTTATATTATTATTCATCTTGTCTTCATCTGCATGTGAATTATGGTAGCATACCAAAACCATGTATTAGGTAGGATTTTACCGTCTTTCCCAATAATCTTGTTTTGTCTTTTTTTTTTTTTTTTTTGAAGTTTAGTTAAATTTACAGTATAAATATAATTTTTGAATTAAAACTCGCTGTTTTCAAATGAGACCTTCCTTAATCATATTGAACGGGATATGGCAATTTGGGTCAGTTTGCATAAAAGCCCAACTATAGAGAGAGCCAAGATATTTAGTTGGGCTAACTAAGCAGGAATGGAAGTCCAACCCAGTCACAAGGGACCAAATGCGACATTTCGCGGATGAGGGGCATTTCCAAAAAAGATAGCCGGATGAAAGTGATCTCGCTAATTCGCGGGTCAAAGTAATTAGAACGCGGGCATTTCACCTTATCGAAGCCATTACGTGTCCAATTCTCATTCTTACATATACATTAAATGTGGATATATAATTTGATGGCAAACAATACCTTCCTGAAATCATCAGGTGGCTATCCAGCTAATATAAAGGGATTATTTGAGACAATTTCCATAATAACAGAAATGTCACCAACTAATTCTATAAATAGGGGAACTCCTGCATACGATAGTAAGTTCATCTTCTTCATCTTTTCTTTGCTCTAAACCTTTCTTATCATCATCTGAGATTACAATTAACTTGTCTGTCGGAGCAGTTTCGGGGAGAAACTCCAATTTTATTCTTTTGGAGGGAAGTTCCAAATATATTTCATTATCTCCTTTTGACCCAATTCAATCTCTCAGATTCCTTACATCATCACTTATTATTAAAAATATTGAAGGATGTTATAGCGAGATAAAGATAAATTTCAATACTATTGTGTATTAGAAATATATGCAATTTAAAATATACAGATGATATGACTATATATAATAATTGGTCATCAAGTGGACGTTCTCATTAAAGGGAAAAAAAAGTGAATGTTCTTATTATTTAGCTGATTGTACTTATGTCTTTATGAACTGTGTTACATCACCGGCCTACCATGTAAATCTGAATTTTTAATCAACCAAAGGTGTGGTGTTTGTGAGATTCCCTCTAAAATGGGATACATTAGAATTCAATTAATCAAAATAAGGTCGTGCGGCAATGCAAGATACACAGAAATATATATATATATATTTTGTTTAAGTGTGCATAAGGAAAGTCTTCACTTACCATGTTTATCTAACTGGGTAACATAAAAAAAGCAACACTTAGATAAATCAGTTAAGAGAAGTTAAAGTAAAGCCGCAACTATCCCTATCTTCAAGGAAGTTCATCTATCCCAAAAACGGTAAGCCTGATCACGGATCAAGGTAATGACATTTGAGAATACTCTTAAGCTGAGTAAATTATTCTGAACTGAGAAGTCACTCTCTCTGAACATCCCATTTAATCTGTACTAATTTGATTGTCAGAGTTATCCTTAAGGAAACAGCCCACTTCGATGATATGATCTTCCCTTTCTATTGTTCTTACAGGCACCATTTTTGGCACCGTCTGTGGGAATTCTTACAAAAAGCCATCCCCAAAACTAAAAATAAATTGCAATGGCATGAGAACAACCAACAAGGCTTTTACGCCCACACAGAACAAAATTGAGTATTGAAGAAACAATCCCAGAAGAACCCTCTCAAATACTTCCAAAAAGGAATCTAGTTAATGCCCCTATTTTAGCATGAAATCAGAATCAAGTAACAACTCGTTCTAGACCTTCCATGATACTAGCAGAAACTCTGCAAGACCTCAAACCAACTTGTTCAGGTCCCTCTAGAAGACCAACGGAGACCTGGCATGAGAGAAATGCCTTGGAGAATGTGGCATCACGACAACCTCGTACCTCACGTGGGTCGAGAGGAAGTTATGTCACAGTACCGAAACATTTACGAGAGAGAATGGTAAATGTTCTTGAAAATCTCACAAACAAAAGAGATTATATCTCCACAATGAGGACTCCGTCGCACACTTAGGGCACTGAGAGGAGGCTCTCAAAAGTCTCTGAACAAACAAGAGAAAGGCTCGAAAATGCTAGTGGAAGACCTGAAGATGCAAGGTAACAACAAGAAACCCAAGGAGAAGAAAGAAACCCACAAAATGATGAGGTGGGTAGTAGAAGGAATGTACCTTCTGTAGATCTTCAAGATACTCTACATAGATGTAAGGAGTATGACTTGAGAGATAGATTGAACAGAGCTACTATCTCTCGAAATCAGAGAAAAAATCATAATGGGCAAGCTCTTGGAGATCAACCACAAGATGATCTTCTTGAACAAACTACGAGCAGAAACATTAAGGTAACCTGCAAACCAGGGAAAGAAAGGACCTAATAGCAACCCTGAAGAGGTTGAAGGTCTTGATCCACAAACCAGGGTAGACCTTGCTAAATAATCACCCTTCATGGACAAAATCAGGCTGAAAAAGAAGCCCCCCTAGTTTAAGCCCCCTCAGATAGCTACAAAGTATGATGGAAACACTGCGCCACAACTCCACATTGATGAATACGTCTCTTATATGGAGATATTTGAATACCTGGACCATGTAAAATACAAAGCTTTTAGGTTCACATTGACCAAAAAAGCCCAATCCTTGTTCAAAGGACTTCCAGCAGAAAGCATAGCTGGAATCAGCTTAAAAACCTGTTCTTGAAGAACTACCAGAGCAGTAAGAGGTGCGAGAAGGATATAAATCACCTTTTTACAATCAAACAAAAGGTCGAATAGTGCACCAGGAGCTAATACAGTTGTGGAAATTGAACAAAAGAATGAGGCTATAGACATCACCGCCTTCAAGCATAGGTTGCAAGGGGGATATGTAGCATTGAGGCTAGCAAAGGAGGAGGTCCTAACGATGAAACATCTGTAAACTCTTTTGGAGTGGTTAATAAAAGCAGAAGAAATAGCCATCCAAAAAATGATTCCTGGATTTATAAATCCTATTGACAAAACAACCAAGACAAAGCCTCAACAGAAAAGCGCCTCTCGAAATAGAGAAAGGAAGAACCTCCCATCTAAAGGACTTCAAGAAAAGAAAAGGAAGACCTTCAACGACCTGATAACCACTCCTCTGAGGCCCCAAGAGCAGGAGTATTAATGGAAATGGAGAGGAATGGCCTTTAGAGACTTCCACGACCTCTGAAGTCTCAAGTGGAGAAAAGAGATGTAAACAAATTTTGCCAATGTTACAAAGATCATGAAAACCTTACAAAAGATTGTTTCTACCTCAAAAGAGAAATAGAGAGATTGATTAAAGAAGGTCATTTATAAGAATTCTTAGCACTAGAAGGAGGTCAGGTTGAACAGGGAGGTCTGGTTGAACAGAGACCTCTTGTAAAAGAAATCAATGCAATTGAGAGGAGGTCTAAAAGGGCAAGAGGTACAGACGTGGAACCTCTCGTAGTCTCCCTATAAATAGGAGACTTTCTGGTTAGAAAAATTCTAGTTGATACTGAAAGTGCAGTCAATGTCCTTTATAAAAGGGCATTTGATCAAATGGGACTCAACAAAGATTTGCTAATCAAGATTGATATTGCCCTTACAAGCTTCAACTATTCAACAACTTATGTAGAGGGGATTTTAAGGATCCCAACTTCAGTCACTCAAGATGGAAAAGGAGTAACATAGGTCATGGAGTGGGTAGTAGTTGATGCACCAGGAACCAACAATGCCATTCTAGGCAGAAATCATGGAACTGCAAGTAGAGATCTCCCTCATTCATTACTGCATGTGATGTGATCCTTCCCGAGACCCTTTTTGTGGGTAGGTCGAAATCGGACCGAAGATAAGATTTCACCTACGTTTCGGTTTGGACTAGTTAGAATGACATATGGGATAGATTCCCATCAACCATTCTCTTGATTTGAAAGACTAACCAATACCCCAATGCAAGTAATTGATAGCCCTAATGTAATTCTACAAGAACCCTAAAAGAGTTTTGTAAGAATCTCACAATTCAAGACAAAGTCTTGATTTTTGCTCTAAGAGCAGAGAAGAAGCGTTGCCTCAATTTTCATTCATCTGAAAAAATTGTAGTGCTGATGTAATGGAGAATGGCCTTTAATAAGCCAAAAACTAACTAAAAAAAGCTGGAAAAAAAAGTACACAAAAGCCCTTGAAAAATAAAAAAAATACAAGTTGAAAAATTGGAAAGTT
Source organism: Echites panduratus (assembly GCA_035221335.1). Taxonomy (NCBI): domain Eukaryota; kingdom Viridiplantae; phylum Streptophyta; class Magnoliopsida; order Gentianales; family Apocynaceae; genus Echites; species Echites panduratus. The sequence goes on along the minus strand of JAWZTD010039453.1, from coordinate 1,313 downwards.
GTACTGTACAAATACTATACCTGCAACAGTCCCGACACCGGATGGGTTATTATAGCACCAGAGACTGCTTCTGTTTTTGGCAGTTGAGAAGACCAAAATTGAGCTCGCTCCAGACAGTTTGTTCTGAGCCCCGGACAGGTTGTCATTTTGCTTGTTTCTCACAATTTTTAGCTCATTTTGTCCAACAATCTTGCATTTTTCATTCCATGTCTTCTTTTCAGGTTTTTTGCATGAATTTGAGGTCTTTAAAGCTTCCAAAACATGTCTTCAAGTTCAAGTTTGTTGTATTCAATCAGCTTCATTCTTCTTCAAACTTGAATTATGGAACACTGAATGCTTTAAACCTTCCTTGAATGATGTCTTTCAAGTGATCTTCCTTTGACGGTATCCAAATGTCTTCCATCAAAGTTGGAATGATTCCTAGGATCACATCATACCCCCTCACTTTGAAAAGATCCATCCTCGAATCTCGGTACCTACAAGGAGAATGAAAACAATCACTAGTATAGATTGAAACGTCAAAAGAAGACTTACCTCAAATCCGATGCTACCGAAGGTTGGCAAAAATGCTCCTCCGTGAAAGTCATGACCCAAAATGGGATTACCATTCCTTTGCCAAGTATTCTTTCTCATTAACAAATCATCAGATAAAAAAACATAGACAAGGAATACATTTCACTTTAAGGCACCAAGGAATCAAAATTTCACCAATCAAAGCACAAGTAAAAAATTTCTAAACATTGATGTCCTTATAAAAGCAATAAAAATGGTGCTCAAGGACACAAAATGACATCAATTAAATCAAGAAGCATAATTCCGAAAAGTTGATGTCCACAAAAGTTGATAGTATTATGAACAATGACATAATTTGTATTTATGCTTTGAAATGTATTTATGAGATTGATTTTATTGCATCTAATGTTTCCATGAATAATACTATCTGCCTTTTGGTCATTAAGTATGTGACTTAATAGTAAAACCATTTTAGCAATAGATATATTATTCTAAACTGTCCCTACTCAGTTATTATTGTTGGAACAATAATAAATTAAGAATAGTATGTAATCTTACTGATGGCCATGTTTTACTAATCATGAATATGGGATATTCAAGCGAGAACATAAATACATGTTAGAGAAGGATGTATTGGACATGATCCGTGATGATGAATTAAAACATGGATTATGTCATAAGTAATTCTCATCTTTATAGTCATATTTAAATCCCTAGACCTGATTTCATCATGGATTTCTATATGAGGAATTCTATGTCTTGACCTAGTTTAATGTTATCTTTAACCGGATAGCAATATA
>JAWZTD010039443.1:0-12750 GCA_035221335.1 Echites panduratus | reverse complement strand
TGTCTATCTGATATCAAAGTGATAATCCAATATCAAGAGATAAAGAGATACTCTATCATTCCAGAAGATAAATGATATAGTTCTATCACATCTTTAATTGGTGATAGGATTTATCTTCTGATTCCTCCCTATCTCTCCTTAATGATATGTATTTTTAAACCCTATAAATAGGGCCTTATGTTGGAGAGTTGTATATTCATTAATTCATTGATTAATTGATTTGCTCTCACAAAAGATCAATAATATTCTCTCTTTATAGTCTCTCTCAATTTTTATATATATTTGTTATTGTGTTTACAATATTACTTCAATATTGTTTTGCCGGTGACTACTGCACGATAGCAAATTCATAACACTAAATGTTAAAATGTCTTTTTTATTCTCATATAAAATTGTGCACATAGTAAAAATTGTTTTCACTCTTCCATATAATTGTTTTTATCCTTAATGTGCCATGAGTTTAAATTTTTTTTTTTATCCAAAATGTTAAATAGTTAGAAAAATTAACTTGAAGAAGAAAATTTCTTAGGCTTGGATTGGATACAATATCTGTTTAAATGGTGTCATCTAATTCCTTAAAATGCATCTTTAAATTGAAGTTCATTTTTCGCTCGAAAATAAAATTTTTTTTTGAAATCAAATTAAACCATCCATCTAAGATGGGATGTATAGATTTTTTTGATTTTTGAACGAAAAATTAAGTCCAATTAACATATACATTTTACGTGCTGATGGATGGAGAATGGAGGGGGATAATGGTGTATCCAATCCAAGCCTTCATCTTCTTTAATTATTTCTTTCTAAAATATAGTTGAATAGCAGTATTAATTTAATTAAAGAATGGTTCAAAATTGCTTCACCTTCCAAATCTCTCTTCATATTTTTACTTATTTATTCAAAATATATAATAATGATGCTATGGATAAAAGTAGAGACAAATTATACAAAAATTACACATTAATTCATGATCTTCTGTCAAATGAGTTTTGAGTGATTGGAATCACCACATTTAACGATCCTTGAATTCTCATCATTTAGCAATTGTTAATTTATATCATTATTTAAAATTTGTTTATTTATTTTACTTTATAAAATTGTTTAATTATTTACTTCCCTCTATATATAGTACGTGTATTTGCTTTATATGGAATGAACTCTATCATTCTCTTTCTCCCTTTTGAGAAGAAGACTGATAGGGTATTCTATTCTTATTCGGGATCCATCATTCTTTCTCTTGATAGAAGACGATAACTTTTTGAGATGTGGTGTTGGAGTATTAATAAATAATTGTAAATAATAGTAATGACTCTTTGAGAAATTGAGGGAGTCGCAATTGCCTTTCCCACCCACTTCTCTTATGCGAAAATTGTCATATGCTTCACACAATCTCCCAATTTGATTCTTAAGAATTTCATTACTATCTGTCTCTGTCTGGTACCTTCCGCCTCTTGGTTTATTGATCTGGGTATGCCCTCATCTCTAGCTAAATCAGTGAATCTAAACCTCTTAGCCCAAGGAAAAGTCCAACTACTTTGGTTCAATTTGTTCTCTCTCCTTGATGAATTTAGAGTTTCCTAAACTCAATCTGCTTTTCATCCCACCAATGATTTGGGTTGTCATGCTTATGGCATTATGATTCCTTAATGGAGAAGAATGTGTGTCCATCACAAGTGAAGATTTCATGGAGACGAGCCAATTTGAAAAAAGATGGTCTCACATCTCTTTGAATTTCTTGAGCAATGCCTAGAATCCTTGGAAAAGGGAAAAGAAAATTTGTCAATTGTCGCCTGAACAACATTACAAGGTGGCATGGAACAACAATGAATTATGGCAAAACTTAATAAATGACACAATTTTATCCTTAAAAATATATCACAGGATTTGCAAGTGTTAAATGTTAGCGTATTCCCCCATGAGATGTGGTGGCAGGGTATTAACAAATAATTGTAATTTGTTTATGTATAAAATAGATAAAAATAAACTATGTGGGTATTTTGAATGAATCGTACATAGTTCATGTGTATTTTCTACTAATTTTCCCCTTTTTTTCTCATCTAGTTTGTATTGATTGAAGAAGCTATGCAAGTAACTAATTTATCATGAACCTATTGCCAACTGCTTGTATAAATATTTATTCTTTAATTTTCCTATAAAACTATAACAAATTTGTTTTTGTCATTGTTGTTCAATCACTCTTCATAAAAGAAAAATAGACTTTTGATTTTCAAAAAAAAAATCAAAAATAAATGATAAAACCCACATTTATAATATTCGTAAGCTCTTCAAAAAAAAAAAAGACATCAATAAATTAGAAAAATAAATCATAAATAATGAATATGGCCAGATAAAATCCACGTTCATAAAATACATGCACAAATATTTCAAACACACTTTGCCTAAAATAATATATTGATTTTGAAACAAAATAAAAATATTTAGTAATAAATAAATAATTATCTATAGGTAAATATTTAATGTACACGTCCTTCAATTTAATATGATTGTTAAGAAACTAGGAAAAAAAGGACATAAACTCAATTAAACCTTCAATTTTACCTTTTCTTTTAAATAAAACAAAAATTTCCATATTAGAGATATAAACTACATGCACAAACGGATTAATAAATATAAATATAAGAAGTAAGTCACACCTTAGATGATGATGATGATGATGATAATAATAATAATAATAATAATAATAATAATAATAATAATAATAAATTTATATAATTTTTTATTTTAAAGACCCTTTAGATAATCAAAAACAAATTTTAAATTTACAACAAATAAAAATTGATAATCAAATAAATAGGACTAGATAAGTTCAACATATATAATATTTATAATTAAAAGAATCAAAAAACTCTTTAATTCTCCATATAACTATTAAGTTTTGAATAAAATAAAATTAGTAATAACTTAAAAAAAACTATTCAAAATAAAACTCATCTTTTTCTAAACAAAATTCAATTTTATCCACAATTACTGAAAAGTGTGGATGATTAAAAAAACAAATACCAAGTGTTTTTGGAACATGAAACTTTTATATATTTAAATGTTCAACTACTCATGAGTTTTGGAAAATTAGCTATTGATGTGAAATAGTAGAACCTTACTCAAATAAAAATCAATTCAATTAAAAATTTGTAGTAATAGCAACAATCCAAGTCGTCTCTCTCAAGGATTAAAATTGCATACTAAACAACTTAAAGGTGAAATAGTGGTACCATATATTTTGGTCTAAGTCAATTGTAATATTAGATCTTTTTTTCAACCAAATTAGTACTCATACTATTTACAAAGTGATACTTCCGATCACTTAATAACAATTTTCAGCAAAAAACTTAATTTTTCAGTGAAAATTTCAATATTTTACATACTAATTTGGCAGCTAATAAATAGTATGAGTATTAATTTGGCTGAAAAGAAAGATTATTATTACAGTTGACTTTAGCCACAAGATAAGGTACCACTATTGATTAATCTCTGAATTAAAATAAAAATACTTGACAAAATCGTTTTTAAGTTGAAACACTCTTGCCCTAATTCCAGCCTATTAATGTTGCTAGATTAGTCCAAAGATTTCACAGGCATGAATTGATTCACAACTTCATATTTTAACTTCATGGAATTCATCAAACTTATAGCCCAACGTCTAAGCTTCCTAGTTCTACTTATTTCATCCATTTTGGATATCTACAACCCAAGTTAGAATTTAAATTGCCATTGACGACATGCTTATAGATTTAGAATTTAAATTACCATTTTCTTTGAGTCACCAGATATAAAGTTTTGTGGTTGCACCATATAAATTGTTTCAATAATGTCTCCATTGAGAAACCTAGTCTTAACATCCATTTGATGTAACTCAAGGTCATAATGTGCAACAGTGCCATGATTGTCCTAAAAGAGTCTTTCAAAGAAACTGGAGAGAAAGTCTCTTTATAGTCAATCCATTCCTGTTGAGTAAAGCCATTAGCTACAAGACAAGCCTTATATCTATCCACATTATCTTTCGAACACCCTCTTGGTCTTAAATATCCATTTGCAACTAAAGGTAGAAGCCCATGGTGCCAAACTTGATTATCTTGCATGGACTTATACTCTTCATTCATTGCCTCAATCCATATATGAGAGTTGGAATCCTGCATGGCTTGATGGAAATTGATTAGATAAACTAGCACCAATCCTTCAATATCCTCATGTTCCTGAAAAAATACTACATAGTTATCCAGAATAACATTTCTCCTCTCTCTAGTGGATTTCCTTAGTGGCATGGGCTCTTGAGGTTGTTCTTGAGGAAAAACTTCCTCAACTTGATTGGGAAATTGTTCTACATTGTCTTTTATTGGTTCTATATCCACTTCCTGAGTAATAACATGTATGAAAACTTGTAGACTATCAGAAGTAGCAATAGGAATCGATTAAGTAGATTCCTCCTTAAAAACAATGTCTCTAACCTTATTTCTCCCCCTAAACTCAACATATTCAAAGAATGTTGCAATTCTAGTTTCAAAAATAGATTTGGTAGTGGGATCATAACACCTATAGCCCCTAGATTGCTCTGAGTAACCAATAAAGTAGCTACTTACTGTATTGGAGTCCAATTTTCTTTCATTAGGCCTATAAGGCTTAGCTTCAGCTGGACATCCCCGAATATGTAAATTAGACTGAGTTTTAGCCCTATCCAAAGTTCATAAGGTATTTTGGCAGCTACTTTAGTTGGTACTTTGTTAAGGACATAAACTGCGGTCTTTAGTGCTTCTCCCCAGAGTGACTCGGGTAAGGTGGAATGACTAATCATACATCTTACTATATCCGTAAGAGTCTCATTTCCAGATACCACATTCATGCTAGGAGTGAAAGGCATAGTGAACTGAGGGACAATTCCATATTCCTCTAGGAATTTAGCAAATGGCCTTGGACGTTGTTCACCTGAACCATTATATCTACCATTGTATTTACCACCACGGTCAGATCTGATGCACTTAATTTGTTTGTCTGAGTTGATTTCAACTTCAACTTTAAAAGACTTGAACATGTCCAAAGACTCTAATTTTTCATTAATGAGATATGGGTACCCATAACAAGAGTAGTCGTCTATGAATGATATAAAATATATGTGATTATTCCAAGAAACAGTAGGAAATTGACCACTTTGTATGTATTAATTCTAAGCTGCCTATAGACCTGTTGGCACCTAATTTCTTTTTTTTTGTTTGTTTTCCTTTTATACATTCAACGCAAGTGCCCAAATCCGAATAGTCAAGTGTATCCAAAGTTCCTTCCAACACAAGTCTTTCAATTCTGGGTTTAGAAAGATGACCCGAATGCTTATGCCATAATTTAGTTGAGGTATCCTTATTCAACTTTCTTTTAGTACCTCTTGATTCAACATACAAGGTCTCATGATATGAAACAATAGTATCTAATAAATATAGGTTATCATATAAACTCAATGAATTAGTACCAATAAAGTTTGAATTTAAAGAAAGACTAAATTGATTATTTCCAAATGAACAATAATATCCAGATTTATCCAATGAGGAAATAAAAACCAAATTTCATCTAAAGGATGATACAATAAAAGTGTATTTCAAATCCAAATAATTACCAGTTAATAATAATAACCTAAAATGCCCTACTGCCTCTACTTCCACCTTCTTGTCATCCCAACATAGATGTATCTTTCACCATCACTTAGCTTTCGGAAGCTCAAGCAACAATACATTGATACACTTATGTTAGTAGTAGCACCACAATCTAGCCACCAAGTGTTTCTAGGTATTGAAAATAAATTAACTTCAGAACAGATCAAAATAAGGAACATACCTTTCTTAGCACAACATACTTGGTACATTCCTTCTGTTGATGTCCAGGTTTTTTTTTTTTAACAGAAGAAGCAGTCATCTTGCTTAGGCTTCTTTCGCTCTAAACCTTTAGGAGCAGCTTCTTTGTCCTTCTTCCTTTTCTTGCTCTAACATGCTGAGATACTTGCCAAATGAGCACTCTTTAATTTTCAATTAGCTCATGAAGAGTCCATTTATTTATTTGGCAGTTGTATGTAGCCTTAAACTGCCCATACTGTGGAGGAAGAGAGTTCAAGACCAAATACATTATCAAGTCATCTGTTAAGACCAAATTTAGTGCTTTCAACCTCTTGGAGATGTTGGACTTGCTCACAATGTATTCCCTTATATTTCCATTGTCAGCATACCTCATGGAAGTTAGTTTCACTAAAAGCGTCCCTGTTTTGGCCTTATCATTCTTTTGGTAAATTTTCTCAAGTTCGTCAAGGAAATCCTTAGTTTTTGTTATTTCAACAGACATAGCACCCCAAAAATCCTTTGGAACCCTATATTTAGTGATCATTAGACTTAAGCGATTGGAGCGATCCCACCTTTCATAGTACCTTCTTTTCCTCAATGGTACTATTATCCGAAATAGGGGTAGGTTCTACTTCCTTTAATGTCAAATCTAGATCCATGCAGCCTAAGAGAATTAAAATATTCTCTTTCCAATTCTTAAAATTTGATCTTGAAAGAGTCGGGATATTGCTGGAATTAAAAAGCATGTTAACAGATAAAGCAGATGTAAAGAAAATAAGATAACCAAAATAAAGTTCACATAATTATAACTGATAAAATATAATCAAAATGAATTCAATTAAACAAGATACCTAGCACAACTTGACATTTTCATCTTTGGACAAAAAAAATATCAATTGTAAATGGCACCTTTTGATGCAGTGAACAAATATTGACGATTAAATATGTCATGCAATAAACTTTTCTTTGAACCAATTCATTGTCCACATGATAACTTGACAATTGTCAGATACTTATCATCACAATGTACTTGTTATTTGGTCAAATAGCAACTTTCCTTTGGACTAATTACTATCCGCATAAGCAATAAATACACATACACACAATATATCAAATAAATCAATCTACTGACTAGAGGTTATTTTGACAACATATTACTTCAATCAATTTATTACAAAAATAATTGGCAAAGAATACTGAATTTTGAACACAATTTGATTGTCTTAATTTTATAAATTCTTCAAGAACTAATTTGAGACAATTATCAATCCTTGTCTGCTATGATAATCCAAACCTCATAGAAAAGTTCTAAAATCGAAGAAAGCCACAAAGATCGAAGCATACTGTTGAGCAAACCGTTGAGTGAATTGAAATTCATGCATTCATAATGCCAATATAATATCCAATTTAGATTCAATTCAAGAAACCAAATGATGAATTCTGATTTCAATTTTCCGCAGGAAGCAAATTAGATTCAAATAACTTTAGTTGCATGATGAAACCAAATGGATTGATAGGAACTAAAACTAAATAAATAGTTTGCACGATTTTCAAAGACAAAGTTGTGCAACAAATTGATTCACCAATCAAAACCATACCTCAACATATATAATTAACCCAAAATCCATGAATCATGCATAATTTATACAATTGAAGTCATAACTGGATGCATGATGAAATTGAAACCAAATCTGAACTGAACGAAAAATACTACGATTTCAAAACCGAAAATCGAAACCAAATTAAATTAATATGAAATTAATTATGCATAACAGAAAGACAAGAAATCAATTGATTTCACAATCAATCCATACGAAGGAGGCTCCGATACAAATTGTTAGGATAAAAATTCCTAAATCCCAAAACCAAATACTTCCGTACAAATTGATTGAAATATAATAAAGAATGCAGAAGCGTACACCATAGGACTTGATGATTCCTTGAACTCTGGAGTTTCTGATAAAGAGAGGCACTGAAAGTTTCTATATCTTTTCTCTCAAAGTGACCAGGGAAAGTAATTAATGCATGCCTCTTTTTTGGGGATCATAACCCTTTATATCAAAAATCAATCTAAATTTCAATTCTACCCTTCATGGAATTATAAATTACCCAATGGTCTCTATGCATTTATTCCATAATCAATTAGATACCCAATATTAATAATTACATATTAAACCACAACCAAATATATTAATCAAATTATTATGATAGCCATACATATTTTATTTGCATATGTCAACCCACATTAATTATTCAAATTTATTCCAACATAATCTACCATATTGTTGAATCTGATATTGAAGACAACTATATTACTAAAAATGACAATCCAATGGTAAGCACTCAAGTAAAAAGAAAACAAATGGTTTCTGAAGAACAAGAAAAGAAAGTTCCAAAGAGCAAGACCAGGACTGCAAACTACTTAAAAGAATCACTAGGAAAATTGGTTGGTGTGCAACTGCAATAACAAATTCTTCACCATCATTGACATCAGAAGTCACAGGAGAGTATAGTATCCCAGAGAATGTTCGAATGTTGAATTCTGTACATGATGAGAGGAGATTGAATAAAGATGAATTTTACTTTGCACTATAATTTCTTCAAGAAGAAAAGAATATACTTGTTTTTGTTCCTTTGGGAGATTATGATAAGGCTCAGTGGATTTCATATCAATATAATAAATACAACAAGTGACAATGGAGTACTTGAAGTTGTTTTAGGATTTTAGGGCTTTTCATCTTTTTTTTTTTTTAGTATTTATGTTTACTTGAAACTATTTTATATTATATGTGTTGAAATTTTGCTCACACCTTTTATTTGTAGTTCTTGTTGTACAAATTGGGTTGTTTGAATTGTTGCATGAACCTTTTTGCTATTATTCTTCTTGAATGAATTGTTATTTTTAAATTATTTATATGTAGTTTTTTTTTCTTTACTTACATACTTTAATATTGTTAAATAGATACATTCTAGAGAAGAAGTTACATCACTTGAAAAATGAAGAAAAATTGGTCAATCTTTACATATTATATATGTTGGGCCTGTTGTTGCTGCTCATTATTACTCAAAATATTGGATAAAATAAGGAAATCTATTCAACTATTATGATGGATGGGAATGGGTGAAACATTAAAAACTCTCAGGGAAAGTTATAGAATGTTTCGAATGTAAGCAAGTATTGTATTGCAACTTATAGAAAAATTAGTTGGTAAGAAATGATTACATCCCTATAGAGATATGACAACACTAAAGGCAGCTTGTATGTTTCTTTGGGCATGTGCAAATAGTGAAACAAATAGTACTGCCCAGAATAAATTTGTTGAATCCGACAAGATTGTGAGTATAAAGTTTAGTGAAGTGCTAGATAGTTAATGTCTATTAGCTAGTAAAATTTTTCTAACTTCTGATCTTCAATTTACAGAAGTACTAGCCAAAATTTGAAATGATCCAAGATTTTGGCCTTTTTTTAAAGGATGCATAGGTAAATGGAATACATATTCTGACTATTCCTGCTGCAAATTACCAGATTCATTTTATCATTCGAATAGGATATCCTACACACAATATAATGTTAGTGTGTAATTATGATATGTTATTCACTTTTTGTAGTTGTTGGTTGGCCTGACACTGCACATGATACATTTATCTTTTTAAGTGTATTTGAAGAAATGAGACACAGCTCTCTCATTATTCAGAATTAATGATTTTTAATAATATCTTATGTTTATTTTCTCAATTCAAAGTACAGTCATATTTCTAATGTATAAATATTAGATTTTATAATTTTTAAAGACAAATATTACTTAGTAGATGTTGGCTATCCTAAAATGATAAGGCATTTGGCATTTTACAAAGGTGAAATATATCACATTCCAGATTTTAAAGTTGATAGTCAGCTATAATGTGTAGAAGAAACATTCAATCATGCACACTCCTCATGGAGAAATGTGATTGAACAAACTATTAGAGTTTGGAAGAACAAATTGTATATCTTACTTGATATGAAGTTGTTTTCATTGAACAAAGAAGAGAAGATTATTGTCCAACAACGGCACTTCATAACTATATTAGATAGACAATATGGTTTTTTAGACAAAGAATTTAACATATGAGATCAAGATCCTGAATATATATTCTTGAAGGTTTAGAAGAAGTAAATCTTGATAAGAAAAATGGTGCATTGAGTAGTGAAAGATTATCTGATGATGCTTATATTGATATAATTTGTAATGAAATTGCTATTACTTTGATGACATCGAAATTTTTAGAATTGTTTCTTGTATGATATTTCATGTTTATTATGAATTTTAACTGAGGTTTTTGTGTGCAGCTATTACACCACATCATCCCAATCATTTAGTGCAGCAGACCAATGACAATTCTCCACTTGGATCCCAAACTGCATCATAAAAATCCTATTCATCAAACACTTGGTCATCATTCAATTAATCACATGTATCCTTTCTCACCACATCATGCTAATCCATAAATTTCTATCAGAGAGATAGATTACAAGAACAAGGACATTTTTTGATTTAAAATACAACACCATAAAATTTTATTAAGTTTCTTAATTTTAAGTATTTGAAAAATCTAACTCATAAGCATAAAACTTAGCTTTCTTCCTCCATTACGTGATGGTGCCATCAAATTACAATTTATTTACAGTCATATAGACTTGGCATTCTCTCCCGTCCCTGGTATAATTGCTCCTTTTCTCCCTTCTCCTTCATGATGTCTATTTAACCAACAATGGTATAATTGGACAACCTTTCTTCTAGATTTTATTTTATTTTTTTTTGTGGAAGCAAAAGCGAATTCTAGATTGGTGCGATGAAATGGAAGCAAAAATTGGATGAGACTAAGGAGAAATCTTTCTTAAATCAGAAATCTTTGTTGCTGAAATGTTTAGAGTAAAATGGCAAATAGTTTAGAAGGAGGGAACTAAGTGTTAACAACATTAAACTCATAGTCGAATAAGAGTGTTCTTGGATGCACCATCCAATCACATACTCTCCACATTTTAAAAAATAAAAAAGTTTGATTTATCACATTTTAGATGGTATTTCAATTTAGATTTAGGTCAGATTTTTTTATGAACAAAAAATAGACTTCAATCTAAAATTTGCATTTTACGGAATTGAATAATACAATTCAAATGGATAATATTTCTAAACACTATCTAAGATTTTTATGATTTGGTTTGGGACGCACGTGGATATAGGTTAATGGATTGATACAGTAAATTATGAAATAATGTGATACAATAGTTACATACGAAAATTTTATAACACAAATATATATTAAAATATTCTAAACATATACATAAGAACAAATATTTAATTAGAGGAAAAAACCTTTTGGCCAAAATAAATGTTACCAAAATGGTTAAATATGTGTATTTTAGAGTTACCCTGTTTTAGCTCACTACTCAACTCATGCTTCTGTCCAGTGCCGTACCATACAGAACAACGCCTTCTCTTTCGTTGCTAGGCGAGGTTTGGAACTTTATTAAGACGAAACGATTAAAAAAGAAGAATTTTTTTTTAAAAATAATATGTTATAAGGATATTAATAATCTAATATATGGTTTGTACCAAATTTTTATAAAATAATTTTGATCAAATAGCACTATCCTTAATTAAAATCTTATTCAAATTTTAATGGAGTAATAAATGGATAATGATTAAAATTCTTTGACATAAATAAAAGACATCATACTAAAGTATACCAAGTTTACAGTTCTTATTTCTTTTAAATCAGGGCATTTCTTTTATTTTTCATATTTGTTCTTTTCAAGTCGTCCTCTCTATACATCTTCTCTAGTTCGCAACTCTCAGTTTACCCAAAAGGAGAAAAAAACTAAGCCGCATATACCCAACACCACCTCGTCGGAGATTCTAGGGTTTAGCTAGAGGATGGCTCCAGTTCCTGATCCGAGTGCAAATGATGGCAGCACAGGCGGCGCCACCAGAGAAGAGGCGCAGTCGAAGGTTCCGTCCAAGGACCTCAAGAAGAAGGATGACAAGAAGGATGAAGATCTTGTAACTTTCGTCCGCCTATAATTTTTACTAGTTTTTAGATTTTTTAGCAACATTAGATAATTAAATTTGTTTACTCGGTGGAAATGTTGGAAACTTTGAACTTGCAGATTTTTTTTTTAAGTATTATTGTCGATTTGCTAAACCTTTTAGTGTTTTAAGTTGTATTAAAGAATATTCTTATTGAGAGTGATAAGCGTACTACAATTTTCCCTTGCATGATTTTGAGTATATATTTAATTTTTTGTGCTTTTAGTCGGAGGAGGATTTGGCTCTAAAGCAGCAACTGGAATTGTACGTGGAGAGGATTCAGGATTCTGATCCGGGGTTGCAGAAGGTTGCCCTTGAGAGCATGAGGTATTGGGCGGTGATAATTAATTGGGTTTTATTATGATGTTATATGGGCATATTGAGATTATTGATTTCATGCTTTTGTCTGGTATATCCCTTGATATTTTTAATTGAGGTATTAAGTGATGCTTTAAAACTTATTTATTCTTTTGGTTATTGAACAGAGGTCGGCAACATTTGAGTCAATATGATTTTTTTTGTGGCATGTGCATTGTTAATCTGTTTGCAAGTAAGTAGAATACCTTGCGTAAGAAGATGATTAGTGTGTGGCACCTGTATGATATACATAACATAAATTGAAGAGTTTAGTTGTAACACAAATTTGGGATTTCAGCAAACGATCCCTTATATTATTGGATCTTTTGCGATGTGTTTTAATCTGAGGTTCTTTTGAGTCCTTTATATTTCAGTAGAACTGGTAATCGAGAAAGAAAGTACAGCACAGAGAGGGGGCAGAGAGGGGGCAGGAGGGATTATAAGAATGTCTTTTTAACAATCATGATTGCTTGCAGCAATTTGAACATTCAACC
>JAWZTD010039432.1:0-12750 GCA_035221335.1 Echites panduratus | reverse complement strand
TAAACTGAGAAGCTATTTTTCTTGCCTTATTTTTATTTTTAGGACAATCCTTAGAAAAATGGCCTTTCTATTTACAAGTGAAACATCTATAGTTTTTATTTTTCCAAACTTTCTTTTGAAAAATCTCAGAGACTTTTTTGATTTTTTACGAAATCTTTTTTGTTCAGGAGTCCTTTGAAATTTTTTCTTTGGTTTACAGTCACACTTTTCTTTGCAACCAATTTTTAATTTTTTCTTTGCACAAACCTTTTTCGAGAGTTTATCTTTTTTAAGAAAATCAGAAATGGTTTTATGCTGTTCACATAATTTATTCAAAGTGACAAGGGTGAACTGATGTAACTCTCCTAATCCAATATCCTTTAAATGTCTTCTAGAAGACTGAATTTGATTTTGAATACCGGACTGGAGTTCTTGGGGTAAGGAGGATAAAAAGACATGTTTCAGATTGGAATTACTATTTCCTCCTAACATGTAAAACAATTCAGTCATTCTTTTGAAATGAAAATTTAAATCTTTCAGTTTTAAAGAACAACACTTCATTTCAAAGAATTCATCTTTTTTCTGCTGTTGATCTACGGTGGGATCTCCTATAAATTCTTTATGAATTATATTAATAACATCAGCAGTAGACATGGCATTTAAAAGCTGTAATTGTTGATACTCAACTAGAGTGATGAACCAATCACTCAATGTACCTATGAACCTTGAACAAAACTCTTGCATGATTGTGGTTAACTCATATCCTTTTGCGGCTTGAAGATTCAGCCAGGCAGCAAACTCTTGCAGTCTTTTTCTTCTGTCCTGAACTGGAATATCATCAAACGTAAACCATGGACCTGAGGTTGGTTTTGTTCCTTTTGAAGGGGTTGAGCTCATGGGAGTATCTTCTTCTTCCTTCGGTTCTGTAGCAACTGAAGGACCTGGATCATTCATTAGTATCTGAGAAACATTAGTAATTTCCATATAATTCTCTTCAGAATCAGATATTAAATGAATTGAATTTGAAACAGAATTGGAATTAAAAGAAGAAACATTATCCTTAGAATCAGAAACATGAGTCACAGAATTTGCACTGGAAGTATGTTCAGAGTGTGAATTGTCTGGAGTGTCTGGACAAGCTTCATGCTCTGTTTTGAATATATCCACATCTTCTGTGTCAATCTGATTTTTTGGAATTTCAGGATCCTTTGAGCTTTCTGGATAAGCTTCGTACTTGGCTTTGAAGATTTTATATCTTTGTTTGAAAGCTTCGTAATCAGCTATGGCTCTGTCTTCTTCTGATTCATTCTGTTTTTCCTGAAAAGAATCTTCATTAGTATGATTAATAGTAAAATGATTCAAAGATTCTTTTTCAGTAGGATAGAGATCAGAAACATCCTTAGGATTCTTTGATTGATCTGTAGTTGGATGTTTTGAAGAACTGTCTGTCTATTTCGGCTTTTGGGATTCAGAGACAATCTTTTCCTTTCCTTTTTCTCTTCATTCCTTTCTTTCAGCCTGAATTTTTTGTCCAATCTTTTGAAAGATAGGGCTGTAAAAACAAAAACTTTTTCTTGAGGAAAGTACGAAGAAGAAAAGGTTGTTTAAGCCTGAGGGATGAACATGGATGTCTTGTTCATCTCAATTTCTTCTTTGAGACATCTGATTTCTTCATCTTTTGCATAGAATTCTGGGCCAGAGTATCTGTGCTCAATCATCTGTCTCAACTCATAGTCAAGCTGTTTAACTCTTTGTTCCATGCGGTTCATCAATTGTTCCAGAGGATCAACTTTCTTCTTTATCTCCTGGACTTCTGTGGAGACGTGATCAATCTTGGAGTCTATATTTGTGAGATAGTTATTTTGGGCTTTGGCGTTGTTGGTTTGCCAATTCAATACCTCCTATTATTAGTCCTTATAACGAGTACAAAAAGAGAGGAAGTTTCCCTTCGGGAATTACCTTAATCAAACACCTGTTGAAGTCTACCACTCCCAGAACAAAAGAATATGTTCAGTCCTCAAAACTGAACAACTGTGATATTCCTTACTCCCAGAAGGAACAATACATCACCGTTAACATTGTCCCAGAGTTGATTCAACAATGGAAAAAAAAAGGTTTCTCGCACCTTCACCTTGGAGCTATCAGATTGGTACTTTCGTACCAAGGAAGACCAGGACTACCAGTCACAGCCAGAATCGCACTCTTGGATTCTAGGATGTTGACGTATGAGCATGCTGTCATTGGAACCGTCCTGACCACTCTAAATTCAGGAAGTGTAATCCTTACACTATTCCCGAATTATGCTATATCTCTGAATGACCCGAACCTGCCAACAGCAATAAAGGTGCAACTGCAACTGACAGGAGTCACTCAGACCACCTCAGCCATCATGGCCACCCTTCATCATCAGATGGTGTACAGACTGCAGAATCATTCCCTATACCTTCAGAATAGGGAAGGATTAACATCTACACCCATGGTCCTTGATGACGCCAACACATAGGTCCCCACTCTCATTGAAATTCCTAAACAGATTTCCAGAACTGATCTTCAAAGGCTTATGCCTACTGATTGGATCACCAATTAAGAGAGCATTCACATTCCTCAAGAGCCTATTCAGGCTGCCAATCCATCATTCAAAAGACAAGCAGATGGAAGAGTAAAAATCACTTTTACTCCATCAGCATCAGAAGAACCTCCACAAACATCATACACACAGTTGTTAATCTCCCCGTATGACAACAAGGAAAGGAGATGGCAAGAAAAGGTGCCGCCCTCTCATTTCCATCATAACGCCAGAAGCATATCAACTGATAAGATAAATGGACATTTTCTTTGGGATGTCCCTGGATCTGGCATGTGTGACGATGACTGCTCCTATGATGAGTACAATCTTGAAGACTATGAGGACACAGAAGAGCAAAGGAGAAGGCTTCGCAGAGAAAGAAGACAAGCCAGAAAGAAAGGCTGTCAACTCAGAATTGTCTATCCAGACGATTCAGATGATGATGAATATCCACCAGCACAAACTGTTTTGCCCTGAGCACCTCCTCCTACAAGAAGAACTTTTCTTTCTTGTAAGGATATTTTGAGAAAAAAGACTTCTTAAATGCTTCCAGCTTCAGCACCAATTCCATGTATGATGTTCAACTACCCAGATGACTTTCCACCTCTGAAGAGACAAGTTGACCCAGCAACCAACATCATCTCCAGTCCATTTGTGGAATCAAAAGGAGTCGACAATTTGGGAAGACCTCTTATATGAGTAGAATTTCTAAATTTATTTTGGATGATCGATTATTATGGATCTTTGATTTTGCATTCTTGATGACAATTGGTATATTTGTGGTGTAATGTGCATATTCATGAAAGATTCTAAATCATTGATTATCTTGTTTGAAATGTATTTCAACTTGTATCATGTTGAGAATTCGCCTTTTGAGGAAGTTTTGGAGCATCATGAATTTAATATAGACAAGAATGCTTGGATTGTATATCTTTTGATGATTCTTCAATTTAAATCTTATGATCTTGAATGTTCTAAGCATTAAATTCTTGAAGTTATTGAATCTTGAGGATCATGACATGAATTGTGTGAGATGTGATAGTCCTAGATTCTTGAATTTGTTTAAAGAGCATGTTTCAGGACTACATATGCAAACGGAATCTATGATTATTGGGGAATATTTGTATCATATGCAAAGGAATTTCATGAAGATACATTATTCTTTGATGAAGTTGATGAGCTTTATTAAATTGATATCAATATGTTTGTTTTGAGGTTAATCTTTTTTGGGCATTTTTCAATGAGTGACATGATGATATGGATTTTGTTTTGTGCCACTAATAAAGATTGGGTTGAACCTTTTAGATGACTACAAAATTGCCTTTCTTGATGAGTTGTGGAATCTAACTTATGTGAGAATTGTTTTCTTGTTAATCTTATATATGTGTTTGAAATTTTTTATGGAGGACTTGCTCATGATATGGAATGGAATTATTTCTTGAGAATATTATGCTGAAATTAAATCTTTGAAGTTCTTTTATTCCATGCTCTATGGGGTCGTAGACCAATGAGATTCAAGATTTGTGACTTGATTGCAAAAATTGTGTATTTTTGGAGCTTAACATGTATTAACTCCATCTTTTGTTCAATGCTTATTGGGATAATAAACCAATGGGAGTTATAATTGACATGATTTTTTTTATCTTTTGAGCTTATAATGGTCAGTATTCCTTGCATATGCTACTTTTTCTAATGAATATATTGTAGATGAAAAGGAATACATATCAATTAAAGAAAGACCACTACCTTGGAAGAAGGGAATGGAATTGAAGATTCAAGGACGAATCTTTTCGAAGAGGGGGCGAAAGATGGAGATCAAGGAACCTTGATTGAAACAACATGGAAGCTTGTTGATATGATCCCAAGAAGACACTTGAAAACTTATGAGGATCAAATATTCAAGTATAAAGAAAGCATGAAGGCATTGATGATCAACAAAGAAAAACAACATGATATTGGTGCATTATTTAAAGAAGTTATGCTTGAAGATGGTGTTAATTCAAGGAAATGTTTTAATATCGTCGAGGCTCATGATTCTAATGATGTCAAGAGGGATTAGGTAACTTACAAAATAGTCATAATAGGCTTGGGAAAGTCCTTGAAGAAACATCCAAGAAGGCATGAAGAAATAGAAGCAAAATGATGAAGAATGAACAAGAAAGAAGTTTTCTACAGTTGCTACAACATAATGCTATAGTGCACTATATTTTGATGTAAAAATCAAAGTGATCTTTTCTTGAGGGTTTCTTCATGAACTAACTAGGTTTCTTGTGAGACTACTTCTAAGGAATTCTTTCACTTTGGTTTAGGGCGTAGAAGGTCTTATAAAACTTAAAGTTTTTTTAGGGTTTTCCATAATCTTGGTCAATCTACTACTAAACATGAATCTCTGATGAATATTGGGAAAATTTTTTTCATCGTGAGTTATTCTAAGGATTGAGCCAATGAATTGAGAAACTTCAATCCAAGGAGAAATGTTGTTTTTGATTAAAAGATAGCCTTTTTGAAAAACATAATAAAAATGCATTTGTATTATTTAGAGTAACCAAACCCTAATCAATAAGTTCAAGAGTGTTAATTACACATTATATACTTGAACTTACACGAAAAATTAAGCAAGAAAGACCGAATCAATGTAGTTGCTGGACAGAAGGAAGCTGGCCCCGGACAACAAAGGACAGGCTCTGGATGCAGCACCGGACAAGGCTCTGGAATGCCATTGGATTGGAATAACTTGCTGCCATTTTCTTTTAGGTAACAAGTAGCTTCCATTTTGCATTCTTCTCCTTTTTTATGATCATGTTCCAAGACATAGAATCCTTATTTAACATTGTTAAAGTCTTGATCCTTGATGACATTAAAATACTTCCATGAATCAACATTAATTTCAAGAATAAATTCTTCAAATAAGACATCATGAATAAGTTGTTCTTCTTTATTGAACTTCAATGCCTTTTTGTCTTCTTGAAAAATTGAAATGTATTCTTTTATGTCTTCCTTGGACCTCATCATTCCCTCATTCTTTGAAAAGGTTTGCCCTCAAATCTTCAAATCTTGAAATTTAAGCTTTATCAAGGTTCCAAGTTTCAATTGAAGTTCCTTGGCCACCATCATTCCCCCCTCTTCAAGACCTACAAAATAAAGGAGAAATGATGGAGATCAAGTTCCTAAGATACCTTTAAGACCTATAACTATAGCTAGAGCTTCAAAGTTGATCAAAGCTTAAATGGAACTAAACTTGAGGATGAAAATGGAACATAAAGCTTTGGAATATATCTATAATTGAAGGTTTAGAAAGCTCAAATTCATGCCATGAAAGCATCAATGAAGAGGGAAGTGGAATACATCAAGAAAGCATGAAGAAATGAAGTTTTGCTATAGTACCCTGCTACATTGTCCCATTTTTTATATATCTTTCTTGTCATTAACTTGTTTTAGAAGGTGTTTTATGTCTTTATCCATTTGTAGGATGTTTTGGGGTTCCGTTACTATATTTATATCATATCTTGTAAGTTGAAGGGATCTTTTGAATAACCTAAAAACATATTTCTCCTTGAGAGCAAATTCTTGCAAGATCAAATTGATCTTCTTGAACGAGTCTTGACATGAACTAACTAGGGTTCTTGAAAGACTACTTCTAAGGCATTATTTCAATGAATCTTGAGAAATTTGTTTCAATGTGAGTTGTTCTAAGGATTAAGCCAATGAATTGAGAAACTTCAATCCAAGGAATCACATCAAGAAGGACAATTAGTATTGATTGAAGAAAAATCATAAGAATACTTACCAAGTGTCTCCATATAAGGACAATGGTATCTATCATATGTTTCTTATTCAAAGGTGGTGGTCTTTCTTCGATTGAGATGTATTCCTTCTCATCTACAAGATTCTCATTAAAAGAAGCAACATATACAAAGAATATCACACAATGTAACTGCCAAGAATACACAATTCTTGCAATCAAGTCACAAGTCTTAAATCCCATTGGTCTATGATCCCACAAAGCAAGGAATGGAAGAACTTCAAAATTGGAATTTTTGCACAATAAGCTCATGAAACACTTCCTTTCCAAGGCATTCACAAGTATCACATCAAAAACGTCAAACACATGTATAAGATTAACAAGAGTATAACTTTCACATATGTAAGATCCTACATTATTATCAAGATGGACAACCTTGTAGTCAATGCAATTTAGGAAACATTCCAAGTTGTTTAACAAGTCTTCATTGATGGCACAAAACATACACCTTGTCAACATGTAATCCACCAAATAAAGATCAAACACATTGCATCCATGTTAACTTCAAGATCATGAAGTTTCACAACTTCCTTTAAGAACAACAAGTGGTAAACATGAAATGCTTCATCATGAAATCTCAACAAAGACTTCTCAAAAAGCATAGATCCTCTCCCCACACTCACAATGAAGTACTTTGCAAATAAGATAACTATGAATTTAGACTCAACCATGATTATACACATAACACCACTAGAAATACAAGTTTGTTCCAAGATTGTAACATAAAAAATGCACAAAAATCGATCATCCAGGAGAAATTTTGAGAGTCTATTTATATAAGATTCAAAGATGTTGTTCCACATGAATTTTAAGCATTCCAAACGCAATAATGTATTCTCATGCTCTTTAGATGGATTCTATCAATCAACAAATCAAGCATAGAATACGTAGGCTAAAAATCCTCAGGTTTGTAGAAGTGAACAATTTCAACTTGTTTTCCCACATCAAGCACAACATCACAATTCCTGGAAACACACAATTTGCTTCTCGTAAACAAGAAATTATAATGCTTAAAACAATTAACAAGGGTACCTTATTCATGAACACCAATAGCAATTTCAAATCCAATCTTACTACTCTATTTCATTGCTAGAGTTTAGTCATTTTTCTCCAAGTCTGGATATAAGAGCATACCACCTCAACATTTCAGTCATCATCATTTTCTTCTTGTCTTTCATTTTGAAGCTCATTTTCTTCTTCAATGTCTTGCCTCTAATTGTTTTGCCCCTCAATTTCTTTTAAAATTAGGCTCACTTCTTCTTCCCTCATCTCTTTTTCATTTTAGTTTTTCCACTCATGCTCACATGAGAATTCGTCCTTCATTTCACTTGTGTTCTATAAGGACTTGCTCTTCGTTCTCTACTTCTTGGAAATCCACTTCACTTTGAGTTATTTTCAACTTTTGCCACTTAGGTTTGGACTTTTCTTTAATCGTCTTTCAAAGTAATTGGCGGTGTAGACAAATATAATATCTCTATTCAAGTAGTTGAAGGTAGACTGAATCAATATCACTGCTGGACAGAAGGAAGCATGAGCAGAATAGGAAGGGACATGGCTCCAGGATGTAAGCTTCCAATCTTGAAATGTAAGCTTTATCAAGGTTCCAAGTTTCAATCGAAGTTCCTTGGCAATCATCATTCCCTCCTTCTTCGAAAAGATTCACACTCGAATCTTCAAGACTTTTAAGAATACTTACCAAGTGTCTCCATGAAAAGTGTAACAATATTAGAATGCCTTATGATGGTATCTTGTATGTGTGCTCCTCCAAAGATGGTGGTCTTTCTTTGATTGAAATGTATATCCTTCTCATGGACTTAAAAGAAGCAACTTATACAAGGAATATCACCCAATGTGATCCCTTGGATTGAAGTTTCTCAATTCATTGACTCAATCATTAGAACAACTCACAACGAAACATTGGCTCATAAGTTTTCAAGTGTCTTCTTGGGATCATGTCATGATCCCCCCCCCCCCGAAAAGATTCGAAATCGAATCTTCAAGTCCATACATATCAATGTTTCCACTGGCTGAACAAAATGTCTATCTCCAAGTAAATCATCAAATATGAATATCGTTCCATCACATATAGGAATACCTTCGAAGGTTTGGTACTTCTTTCGCAATCCCTATGCTTTCTTTTCATGACTACTTCTACAGTACTTCCTATAAGCACAGCGAAATAGAATCAAAAAAGCCTCAGAAGATAGAACCAATCAGAAGACTGTTACGAGAATTGAATAAGAAGATTGTAATGTAATGGCTGTGAAGAGAAGAAAACTTAGTTGCTCATGATGTGAAGAAGAAAGAAAGAATATTTCTTCAAACTTGGTTCTGTCTTCTTTCTTATTAATCACATGTATTTACAAAGGTTACAAGGGAAGAAGATCAGATCATCTAGTCTAAGAGATAAGATCGAATCTTTCATCTTTCCTGACTAAGAAAGCAATAATTATAAAGAGACAAACTACTTTCTCAAAAGTCGGATGACTCATCACGACTTTGTCAGAAGTTTATAACTTTCTGGAAAGTAAAGGACAAATTGATAAGAACACATCTCATCACCTTTTACAACTCATACAAGATGACAAAAACGACTGACTCAGAAGATAAGATAGAATCTTATCTTTTACAACTCAAACAAAGTGACAAATATTACAACTCTGACGATTTGACACTAAGGTCATACAAACAAACAAATTACTTTAAAAGAGTAAAAGTAAAGATAAGATAAGAATCTTATCTTGTCTGGCACTCCGATTACTTTGTACATCTTCTGGCATCTTCTTGTGAAAGTGACTTTTGAATTAGTCTGGTCTGTGAAATCGATAATATTCCGTAGAGAAAGGAATATCCCATGCCCATCCACATCCTTGCCAATTGATTTCTCATGGAAATGAGGGATCCGGCTGGCTGTCCTCAAGTAATTGGCTATCCATATAGATGTCATCTTCAAGGAATTGTTCAAAATTTTCTTTATTGACTTCGACATCTATATCTGTTTGTTTTTTCTGTGGAGCTGGCAGATTATCTTCCCAAGGAGATAAGATCTCCTTATTTTTTTCTTTCAGAAAAGAGAACAGCTCATCTTACTTATCCATTAAGTAACCATTGTGACTCAGGGATGATATCATCACCGGATAAGGATGGACTCTTTGTTTAATTTCAGTATTCTGATAATAAGCTTCAGTAGAATACGGTCTATGTACTACGAATATCTGAAACTTAAAAGGATGTATACAATGAGGCGGACTCAATTTTGTCAAGGAAGAAGTCCAATGTATACTGGGCTGAAACATGGTTAATGAGGTCCAAAGATTTGGGTATCTGCTAGCATTTTCAGTTTGTTCTAGAAATTAGAGAACGGGCTTGATTTCAATATCTCAGGAAAAGTACTGAAGTACAGAAAGATACCAACAAAACCATAACTCCGACTCTGTAATATCATAATAACTAGGAGGTTTAATTCCAATAATCCTAATAATATTTTTATAAGGAGTTTGGGGATTCCAAGATCTTCTATAGAGGAAATCAAGAGGACTCTTTTGAGACTTTACTCTATGAAGAAAATTATAAAGTCTTTCTTGTGCATATTGACGGACATTATGTTGACTCTTAAACTTACTTTAGATAGATAAAAGAGGAAATTGACTAATTTCTTTATAGAAAGAAGGAGGAGGGATAGGAGCATTAGGATTGCTTGAAGAAGGTTCAGAAAACATAAAAACTAAAGGATAGGAAAACTTAGACCTATCAGAAGACAATTTTGGGAATTTACAAGATGGTTGACTAGTCAATAAAGAAGGACTAGTAGAAAGAAATGTTTTAGGCCGTGAAAGAAGATCGGCTAAAACATTATGGGTTCCCTTTATATGGGTGACCTTAAACTGGTATTTAGAAAACCAATCTTTCAGTCGAAGCAATTGAGGTTCAGGAACCATTTTGTTTTTAAAGTCAAGAAATTTCGGAAATGAAGAATTATCCATAAGGACAGAAAATTCATGACCAATAAGGAAAAATTCAAATTTTTTGATACTATACTTTACCGCCAATATTTCTTTGATGGTGGTATGGTAATGCATCTCAGCTTCTTTGAATGTTCTGCTTGCATGGCCACAATAATGTTTTTGGCCATTAATTTCTTCAAGGAAAACAGCACCCCGGTGATGATCACTAGCATCAGTTTGTAAGATCCTAGTACCTGTGGTTGGAAGATGAAGAGGAATTGGTTGTTTGCACAGGAGTTTGATAGCTTTGATGGCTCTGGTTTGCTCTGGACCCCATGGGGGTGGGTTTTTTCTGAGAAGTTTATACAACTGGGTTGTGTGTTCAGAGATTTTTGGGAGAAAAGTGGTAATGTAGTTTACTATTCCCAAAAACTGTTGAATTTCTTTGACAGAAAGGTTTTCGTCTGGAAAGTCTGGTAAGGTTTCCGTAAGATATGGGCCAAGCTGGATTTTTCCATTAGAAATTTTCATTCCTAGAAATTCAATATTGGTCAATCCTATGAAG
Organism: Echites panduratus; assembly: GCA_035221335.1. Lineage (NCBI taxonomy): Eukaryota > Viridiplantae > Streptophyta > Magnoliopsida > Gentianales > Apocynaceae > Echites > Echites panduratus. The sequence goes on along the minus strand of JAWZTD010039432.1, from coordinate 1,894 downwards.
GATTTTTTCTCAGAAATCATGATACCCTTTTAGCTGACAATGTCAAAGAACTGACTGAGCAGGGTTCTATGGCTTTCATTGTCTTTTGAAAAAAGGAGGATATCATCTATGTAAATCAGAGCATTTGAAAGTATCGAAGAAAAGATTTTAGTCATGGCCTTTTGAAAAATGGATGGGGCTATTTTCAGCCCAAAAGGCATAACTGTCTATTGATACTGAGCATTGGGTATGCAAAAAGCTGTTTTATATCGATCTTCAGGGAGAATACCCAATTGCCAAAAACCTGATTTAAATCAAATTTTGAAAAGATTTTTGCCTCTGAAAGATGGATAAAAAGATTTGAAATTTTGGGCAGAGGAAATTTGTCATCTTTTAAAAATTGATTAAGTGGTTTATAATCAATGACTAATCTTTTCTTACCTCTTACCTGTTCGGACCTTTTATTAACATAAAAGGCTTGACAGGCCTAACTAGAGGTTGTGGGCTCAATGAGGCCTTGTTGAAGCAGTTGTTGGCATTCTTTGTGGGCCAAGGATAAATCATCCGGTGTCATTCTTGGATAGACTGCCTTTGTTGGGTTGATGTCTTCATTTAGCTTAAAGGGAAGCTTAATAAAGTATTCTTCATTTTTCCACAAAGGAGATGGATGGTTGAATTCTGAATGAGAATTTGCATAGAGAGATTTTAATCTGTTAGTAACTGCAGAAAACATATCAGAAGATTCAGATAAAGAATAAATATTCTTTAATAAAGTAAATGGCTGAAGTGAATGTTTATATCTTAAACCTTATGGTAGTATACGAAGGTTGTTAGCCTGTGTTTATACATCCCATCCTATCAAGATATCTTTTCCATGAAGATTATTGCCATAAACTTTTGTCCAGACAATGTAGTTGGTAAAGAACCGAATTCCTATCGGATTTCTAGAAATCAATTCTGCACTGAAAAGTTTTCCATCAGCAGCCATGAATGTTTCATCGCAGTTCTTCCAACTGGATGAGGGGAGAATTTGTGAAATCATCATTGTACATCTTGCTCCAGTGTCTATGAATCCAATGGCTTTTCTCGGCTTAGCAAATTTTGATTCAAGAATAGAAACCTGCAAGTGAGGAGATAAAACTTGATTAGTAAGCAGAATTTCTTTTGAATTACTTACCTCAAAAATAGGAAGAAATTCTTCTTCTTCACTATTTGAATCAGACTGTGCAAGGACAAAACAGTAGATTCATTAGGTTCACTTTGTTCAGAAAAATGGAACTCTAAATCACTATCCGGATTTTCAGTCATAAACTGAGAAGCTATTTTTCTTGAATTATTTTTGTTTTAATGACAATCTTTAGAAAAATGGCCTTTCTGTTTACAAGTAAAACATCTTATCAGTTTTTATTTTCCCATATTTTCTTTTAAAAAATATCAAAGACTTTTTTGACTTCCTTCGAAATTTTTTCTGTTCAGGAGTCCTTTGAAATTTTTTCTTGGGTTTACAGTCACATTTTTCTTTGCAACCAATTTTTAATTTTTTCTTTGCACAAACCTTTTTCAAGAGTTTTTCTTTCTTGAGATAATCAGAAATGGTTTTATGTTGTTCACATAATATGTTCAAAGTGGTAAGTGTGAACTGGTGTAACTCTCCTAATCTAATATCCTTTAAATGTCTTCTAGAAGATTGGATTTGATTTTGAATACCGGATTGAAGTTCTTGGGGTAAGGAAGATAAAAAGACATGTTTTAAATTGGGATTACTATTTCCTCCTAACATGTAAAAAAATTCAGTCATTCTTTTGAAATGAAAATTTAAATCTTTAAGTTTTAAAGAGCAACACTTCATTTCAAAGAATTCATCTTTTTTCTGCTGTTGATCTACGGTGGGATCTCCTATAAATTCTTTATGAAT